>VCCN01002007.1:4947848-4972738 GCA_006491835.1 Architeuthis dux
GTGAGCGACTGCTAAACGAGCGGCCTAAATCGTAAATGATAAACCTTAACCTTAAAGAATTTTTCAAACTGATAAATTTCCTGAGGAAACGATGGTCTTATGGATGGAAAACACAAAAAAATACTTGCAGAATTGTTTTTCTATTTTTTTTAAAAATAAAATGATCGAAGGAAATGAAAAAATGCCAAAAAAGATGGCCAAAAATTAAATAAAGAGTTCATGGCCAAATGGTTTTTGAAATGGCTAAATTTGTCAAATTTGGCCATAAAATCGCCAAAATGACAACCCTGAATCTTAATAAATAAAGTAGCCAATTCAGTTTTGTATTTTCAGCCACTGAACAACAAACTGAAATTAATGAGTCTAATTGCAACTTAAAATGACAAAAGAAGAGAAACGGACATTCCATTGTCGGTCGGTCCCTAATATGTTAAATATCTGTTTTCTCAGCCGTATCATGTTGGATTGATATGAAACATGGTTCAGACAATCGGGTGAAACATCCTTATCTTCCTCTTCCACCTCCTCCCCCTCCTGCTAAGTATACATTTTCTCAGCCGTGTCTTTTTGAATTGATATGAAACTTGGCTCAGACCTTCGGGTGAACTATCCTCATCTCCCCCCTTCCTCCTTCCTCCTCCTCCTACTATTACCACGGATGGTGGATGCATCTTTGAACTTATGATTCTTGTTTATAGTTTACGTAAAGTTTATTCCCTGTTTTGTTGACCTCTGACAACGAGGTTGGGGGAGGTATATGTATTCACCGTGTCCGTCCGTCCGTCTATCTGTACACACGATATCTCCAAAAGTTCTAAATGAATTTCAATGAAGTTTTCGGGAAGGGTGAGCGATTGGCTACGGAAGAAGTGATTAGAATTTGGGACGAATCCATGCACAGCTGCCTCTTCAGCATCGTAGCTATATGCCCACCCCACGTAATATCTCCAAAAGTTCTCAATGAATTGCAAGGCCATTTTCTGGAAAGGTGGGCCCTGGGCTTACGGAAGAAGTGATTACATTTTGGGGCGGATCCAGGAATTTCTACAATTACCTCCCCTGCATCGCAACTATTTGTGAACTGATTTTCATTCAGTTTTTAGTGACAATGAGGATGGCAGAGGTATGCACTCTCTGAGTGCTTTCTAGTTTGTAAATGTTTTTATTTACTTTTATTTCTGTATTTTCCTTTTTAAAAATAACTATACATCTGGTCTGGCTCTTTTACTCAAATAAACAGTGATACCAATTATAATAAATAACATGTTTCATACTGAAATTACAATAAAATTGGTTTTCTAATTGGGTTCTTTTAACTGGGTGAATGGGTGTTTACTGTTTGTTAATGTTTGACAAATAAGCAGTGTTGCCGATTTAGCGCGTTTCGCGCTAGATTCAGCACGTTTCTAGTTTTGGCAGTGCAAAAAAGCGCTAAATTAGCGCGTTTACGCTTAAACATTTTGTCCATTTTAGGCCATTTTTAGTCTATTTTCGTCCATTTATAGTGCCGTTTCGGCCATTTTTTTTAAAAATTTAACGCTTTTTGGCAGTCAAATTAGCGCGAAAATATGTTTTCGGTTGGCAACACTGTAAACAGTTGGGGGGGGGGGGGGGGTATTATGTATTCACCGTGTCCGTCCGTCCGTCTATCTGTACACACGATATCTCCAAAAGTTCTAAATGAATTTTAATCGGCATGTAAACAGTGTTGCCGATTTAGCGCGTTTCGCGCTAGATTTAGCACGTTTCTTGTTTTGGCAGTGCAAAAAGTGCTAAATTAGCGTGTTTGCGTCTAAAACATTTTGGCCGTTTTTGTCCATTTTTTGGCTGTTTTTAACCATTTTTAGCGGCTTTTTGGCTATTTAAAAAAATTTATCGCTTTTTGGCAGTCAAATTAGCGCGAAAATATTTTTCTGTTGGCATCAAATAAGTGCTGTTTCTTCTGAAGTTAGAAGTTTCAAATGAAGTGACTTACTGTGACGATCTAACAATAAAGTCTACTTTTACACAGTTATGAGTAAATAATATTAACCCTGCTGTTCGTAATAGGATACAACTGGTTCTTGAATGGTAAAGTTATTGGATTGCTCTAAATCCAGATAGTATATCCAATGGATCACTAGTACTAGACTGTTTTGTTGGTGTTAGTAACAATCATGTCAATTGCAGTAATAGTACTTGTAGAAATATTTTAAGGTAATTTAAAGTTTTGGCTGGTTGTAAGAAGAAAAAGTTCTGGCTTTTCTCAAAGAGATTTCAGACCGTGGACGAGATTAAGGAGAAAGAAAGAAAGGTCTGGATTCCGCCCAACAATTTTGGGTGAGGTATGCTCGAAAAGTATTCTGATCTAGGAGCATTACCTTTTTCATTCTTTTCCATTCCACTCTAATCACACTCTTCACTCATATCGGGAATCGAACCTGGGACACGCGACGAAGCAGCTGATGGCGATTCCGAAAGAGGACTTTGCAGATTGTTTGGTAAAGCAGTGGGACGGACGTTGGGATAAGTATGTGTTGACCCAAGGGGATACTTTGAGGGGGTGGGGCTAAGGTACCATTGCCCTGGGTAGGCTATTTTGTTTTCGTCAATATTAAATGGCTGGATACTTTCCGAACAGACTTGGTATAGTAGGTTTATCCTGGGAACTCAAGTCTAAGTAATAGTAGCGCTAATAGTTACCAAAGCAAGCAGCAGCAGCAGCAGTCGGGGGGGAGGGGACCAGAGCAACGAATATTTTCGACATCACCCTCCTCCTCCTCCTCCTTCTTCTTCTTCTTGTTAGTCTAAACAGTTAGAGAATCAGTTTCTTTCTTTCTTTCTCTCTTTTTACAATATTAAACCGAATCTTTTTCTTTCCTCCTCTCCTTAAAAAAGCGTCCCCCACGCACAAAAGAGATGTAGGGAGATTATTGCATTATTTGCATTCTACGGGGGAGTCTAGTGCGAGAGGGTGTGTATGTGTCCCCACCCTTTGCCCCTAAAGAAGGGGGAACATTCATGTCTATTATTTGCTGCTTCTTGGGAGTTTTCACGAGAAATCCGTCTTGCAGAAAAGTACAAACCAAAAAGTCATACGAATCCAATTAATTGGATTGGAAGACTTAAAAGAAAGAGAAGACCAAGGAGAGAAAGAAAGGTATTAATTATTCCATTATTCCTTGTGTTTACTGTTTACCATTTGTACGGGTTTATAATATAATATTGTTACGAACTACATTTTTTATTTATCTTCAAGTTTTAGGGTTGGAATAACTTCTTTCTTTTGATGTGTTTTAATTTTTCTTTATTTCTGTGTGTGTGTCTGTATAGGGATTCTTGCACGTTGTACGTAAACGTTATATGTCCATTATTTTTGCATGTGCGATCTCTCCAAGACTATGAACAACATCAATTACTTATCCTTTTCTTTATGTTCACGAAAGTCTACAATTCCAGAACAATTTTAGACGATCTTTTACTGCTAGTTATACACCTCAGGTATGCTGTTTTTATTCCATAATTTTAATATTTAGAAAATAAGCTCTGACTAAAAAGAGGAAGAACTCTAAAAACAGAGTTGGGAAGAAAGAAATCCAAGTGGCCACAAAGTGAAGGGCCTATTTTATAGTTCTTTGCTTTTCCAAAATAATCCCTCACTTTGCAGCCGTTCGTTCAGTTTTTAGTCAAGGAACTATTATTTTATTTTTGTATTTTTTTTGGCACGTTTTCCTTACCAAACTTTATAAAACTTAACAGATCTGTCTTTTTGTTGTTGTAACTACCCCCTAAAAAGAAAGCAAAAAAGAATTCTTCCTTTAAGGGAAGGGCCCAGGGCCGATGCCGATCTAAAACTTGAACTAATAAAATAACACACACTCCTTTTATTTTCTGTTAAAATAATTCTGCACACAGCCTTGCACCTTTATTTTTTAAGGTTCCGTTTGGTAAAGATTTACTTTTATTTTTTTAAAGTAAGTTTTAAAAGGGACTTTAAATCTTGAAATAAAATGCATAAATACGTCAGCACCCCCTCCCCCCTAAAAGTACTAGGAAATAGTTTTTCTTTGCCATCGCGGATTTTATTAGTACAATTTTACACTGTAAATTGTACAGAGAATGAATTTTTGTCTTGTTTGCTTACTAGCTTTTTTTCCTTCTTACCAACTCTAGTCTATGGGAAAATAAATGGAAACTAATGTCTTTCATTCATCCCAACAGATATTTTTGAAATAAACATGTCAGGCTATGGCAATATACTCAATTTTAAAATTAAAATGCTGTAAAAAAAAAAAAAATTACTTTCATTGCTTTGTGAAATGTCCATAGTTTTCACCAAGTAGACACTGATAGGCACCTAATTGAGTAGGAAATTAAATTACTTATTGTTGGTCGAAAAACCCTGGTAGTATCTTTTAGCGATAGTTTAAAGCAGGGTTGCCAGATAGTTGGAGATGTTTTTGGCCAAAAACATGCAAAAATGGCCAAAGATTGCCAAATGCAAAAATTGTTTTTATAAAAGCAATTTATTTTTATTCGATGAAATATTGTAAATCATTATTAACCTAAAAAAAGATTATATATATTATATATATCACCTTCCATCTTAATTGTTCAGTTGCTTTTTTATCGCTGCAATCACAACCTCTACGATGACGGTCTGAAAGTTGCGATAAAAAAAACAACTGAAACATCACCCGATGAAGATAAATAATAGTATAAATAAATAATGGTAATGTTTGTTTATAAAACCGTGCAATACTGCAGTACACAACAATTAGAATTTATTAAAAATACTACCACAACAAAATCAAAATAGCCCAAAATTGAAATATGGCCTAACCAAACAGTCTATTGCCAAATGCTTTTCAAAAAGGCCAGATTTGTCAAATTTGGCCATAAATTGGCTAAAATGTCAAACCTGGTTTACAATGTAGCGTCCCAAATTATCACGGTTTCTGTGAAGGTACCCGGACACTTACAACAAAATAATTCTAACTAATCAAATCTAAAAAGAAAAACTTTTCAATGTCTTTTTCTTTCTTTTCTCGACAGTATTTGACAGTATTCTTTTTTGCTTTCTTTTTAGGGGGGTAGTTACAACAACAACAAAAAGACAGATATATTTGTATTTTTATTCATGCAATTTTCGGGAAAATAGAACATACCAAGTTTCAAAACTGAACAAATTAGTCTGCTCCCCACTACATGGTAAAAAAACAAAATACAACACATAGACTAGCTGATGGAGTGTTTTACTTTTAGTTTACTTTGGGGATTTTTAACAGTTTGTCTTTATTAGATTTGTTAGTATTTTGTTGTAACTAACTGGCGAGTAGTACCATAACAACCGTGATACTTTGGGACGGTAAACTACGAGATAGCCGTATCTGAAAGAAAAGTAGTTATTATTGCCGTATTTCACTATTTATAATCCGCATTGTTTGCGAAGATTTTGAGCTACAAAAACCAGATGCGTATTATCTACGGAAACATAATTGTTATATTTGTATACACGGGATAATGCAGTTTTCATTCGAAATTGAAGGGTTAACTTATCTATGGTAGCGGATGGTGAAATGAACAGTTCCCTATAATTCGCTACATTAAAAATATTTTTTTAATTTCTCCTTAAATCGCTAAAAATAATGGTAAACTAATTTAGTGTTACATTTTATTTTGAAAACATTTTTCAAAAAAATCAAACTAACATAAGTTGGTTTGCTTGATGATCAGAGATTCTATGGTTTGTTTGGACACTTATTGAGAACTCCTTTTTGTGTTGTTGATGTTGTTTGTTTATTTACCTACCACAACGTTTCGCCCGATCCATTCTACAGCGTTCTTCGGGTTTATAATTCGTAAACGAAGAAGGCTGTAGAATGGATCAACCGAAAAGCTGTTGTAACGACAACATCAACAACACAAAGGAGTCCAATCGTCCGTCAATGTTAAAATTCTTCTTATCAAAGTTATAGAATTTTTTGAACAAACAAAATCTATTTACATTGTTTTGTTGCTCAATTTGAACTTCTTGTGCTTCTCTTTTGTTCTACAACTGCCTGATAAAAATGACAATAAACAATGGATGGTCCCCAAAAAGTATTAGTAGTTCTCCTGCATTTCTACTAACGTAACCTTATACAATGTCCGCGGCTCCCAGGTTGGGAGCAACTGCACTAAATGTTGGAGGGGGTCAAGACCCCCCCCCCCGCTCCAAATCTGTTTATAAATTGTCTTCCTCATCATTTTACCATTTAAAAAAACAAACAATGATGTGCCGCTTCAAACAGAAACAAGGTTCCGTTCATGTCTTCATCTGTCGTTGACATTCGGTTATATGGTAACCAATATGCTCATCATGCCTCTTGATATTAATTATAAACATTATTAATTTGAAAAAAATCTCTGGCACAATATAGGGAAGGTGGTCCCGATTGTAAAGTTTCGCACAATCGTTATTAAAAACGGCGCACAAATAAAAAGAAATAAGAGAATTCACGAAAGAAAAACAAGTAATTGTTTGCTTTAAATAAATGAAGTTGTTTTACCCCTCTTCATAAATTTTCGACAGATCTCATGTTTACGTCACGTCAGCTGAATGAATTCCAATCGGGACCACCTTCCCTACATTGTACCAAGTCTCTTTCGTTAATTCCACATCGTTTTTGTCCTGATAGTATTTTATTTTATCTTTAATCTTTTGTATGGTTCATTTCGTTTTTTTTCCTTCTTCATAAATCTCCCAATTAATTGAGAAGCATTTTATTACAACACAATGACGTAGTGAAATAAAATTGCTTTCTTTCTTGAATTCGAGTGGATTTTTATTTTATTTTTTATTTTTTGGTGGTTTTAAAGAATTCTTAGAATTTCTAGGTCACCCATGATTGCTTTTTATGTTATTCATAAAAAGATTCTTAACAGCAACACACTAGCTATATTTGTTACAGCCCAACTCCTAAATGACTATATTTTACTCCAATGGCTGTGTTTCTGGATTTACAGAAAATGTTTCTCATATCTTTTACGTTAAACAATATTTTTAAAGTTGTTTTCTAAATTGTTCTAAATGTCTACAAATATGTGTACACTGTGTGTGTGTGTGTGTACACAGTGTATGCACAAAAGTAATTTAATTTTGTCAAACTCCAGTTCAAGTCGGAAGCCTGGGTATGACTTTGTTTTTCTACAAAAAGAACAAGAACAATGCTCACCTAATTTAGGGGAGTAAACCTTTCACTATTTGTCTGTCATGTCACGTTGAACCAAACTAATATATAAAATTAACATTTCCCTACCGTGATTTGAAATCACAACCAAATGATTGATAGGTGGTTCACTTACCGACTGAGCCAAACTGACAAGTCTTCCATATCTACGAATTTATGTATTATATATCCAATACAAAAGTTGCAGTAATCGTCTTCAGTCGGAATAGAAGTTTGACCCTGCAGCTTGTAAGCTGTCGTTTTCTAAATTCTTCTAAATGTCTACACATGTGTACACAGTGTATGCACAAAAGTAGTCTACTTATTAATTTTAATTACTTTTTCATTTCTTCACAAGAGCATCTTAAAATTTATGACAATTAGAATTATAGATGTGATAATTATAAAGACATTTATTAATTGGGAACCCATATCAGCCTGGCATCGGTGTTAGCGATTGCTAAATGGGCAACCTAGATTGTATAAAGAAACAAGCGCTGTGCGGGGCATCGAACTTGCATCCACCCTGGAAGCAACCTATACACATTCCTGCTCTTAACCAACTGAGCCAACATCACCCTCATAGAAAGGCAGCAGCTCGAAATATACACATCTAAACTTTAAAAAACAACATTTGTAAGCTTTCAATATGATCAATGTCTGCTTTTGTAAGTTCATGTGGAACCCATTTTCCTAGCTTCAGAATTTTTCCTAAGACTTGTAAACGACGTATTACAGATGATTGATTGCACAGGCAATAAAGAGCTGAGTAAACTTTTAAGACACATCTAAGATATTGCTAACATTGTGCAAAAGAAATCACTGCGAACTTTTGTATATCAATCTAATAATTGACAACTTTGTGTACACCCAACTTGCAGTTTTTTTTAAAATTTCCTACCCAAGAAACAGAATGTTTTAACCTTTTAAGTTCTTTTGAACCAATGCTGAACAGTTCGCACTGTAGTAGCGTTCACTCCAAATGCTTTGTTGATGTCATCAGCAGCTTGAGCAGCATTATGTCTTAATTTGAAATTGTACTTGGAACATTTTGGGTAGTCGCTGTTAAGGGCTGAAAAACGTCCAATAATGACAAATTATATCTCCAATTTACATTGAATCTGCAAAATGATATTACATTTAGTAAATCATTCACTTTAGCATTATTCTCTATGATGTAAAAAAAGAAGACCTTTCATATGTAACGTGCTAATAGCTATGTATCAGCTTAAACTATAAAACTTTTACAAAATGAATTTCTCCTCCAATGAATAAATAAATGCTCAAAGAATTTTCCCATATAAATTAATGGTACAGAAGACTTTTATAGGAACACTCTATGAATTGTTTTAACGGGAAAAACATTTATTAACTAGTTTTAGAATCAAGTGTAGAAAGAAAGTACAGAAAATAACATTAAAGATCAGATTTGTATGAGCAGCAGTTTAACTCTTAAACTTATACAAACAAAATAGAATGTCAATTTCAAGGGAAATAACTTATGATTGAAATTATCCCCCTTTGGCAATTCAGAATTTTTTTCACCTTTTTTGTTATTCATTGAAGAGTTCTACATGCGGTTTATGAATTTAAGAGTTAATATTTGGCCTTTTCTGTTTTTTTTGTTTTTTCTAGGTTAAGGATTTACTTATGGATGTAAAATGTTGGCCACAATAGAAATTCTTTGCCAAAATCAGCGACATTATCATGGAAACCATCAAGAGAAGCAATTTATAAATAACGTGAAGTTAAAAACAAACACACATCAGGTAAGTGCCGAGTAAACCTTTAAATTGTATCCTATTGCAGAAAAACATTTATTAGCAATATTAAAACTGTCACCAAAACTGTCAAAATAGGTTTCTTCAGTTTACAAGTCAGTCCGGCTGGCTATGTATGTATCACGTGTACAGGCCACACCAATAAAGCTAGAGGGCTGAAAGTTTACTCCTTATGTCTTTTTTTTTGTTTTTTCTAAACACCCCCAAATAGGTTTTTAGTGAGTGGTTCAACCCCCGCTCCCATGTCAATTTACAATGTAAGTTTGTGCTAAATTGATCCCTAGTTTGTGCCTGCTTGTTTTTTGAAAATTCGGACCTTTTTTAGTGATCTAACAAAAGGTGAGAGAAGTAACTTATTCATTGATCACCCTTTTTCTTAATTGATCACCCTCAACATGGCGTGCTGCCAACAGATGTTGGTAACATGAGTTTCTATTGAGTGACTTTAATTTTATTATAAGATGAATCATTGCCAATTATCATTAATTTTTGACTAGTATTTCTTTCCTCTGAATTTCTCTTGCATTTCAATTCATTGAATAGTATCAGATGTAAGTGTTTGAATTTCTTAGATGTAGTATTGTCAGTTATTCATTTTTGACTAGTATTTCTTTCCTCTGAATTTCCGTTGGTTTTTATTACATTAGTAGTATTAGTAATAATATTAAATTTTATTATTAGATGAATCATTCAAACACTATTACATCTAATACAAGAGTAAAAAGGAAAGGCCAAGTTTTTAAAAGTTGATGAATTGTTACATTGCAGTAGCATAGAAGCATTTGGATCCCCAAAGATGATTGACATTAGACTGGGAAAGAAGTATGACCTCTTTACTACCATATTGGCTACAGCTTGGAATTGGCTGGACATAACATTTTAAGATGGTCACGATAAAGTCGTTAATTCTTCTTCCCATACAAGCAGTGGAGGACCTACATTTTGGGCGCCCTCTACTGTTGGTGGGGGTGCATCGCAACCAATGACAATAGGGTGACATCCAACAAGGTCCGACGGGCCTTTCTGAGGTCATTCTCTTCTTGGTCAGGCTGAGAACTTTTCAGCACCCCCTCGTAAGTGGGGTGGATCTGGGATTTTCTCTTTTTTCAATTGAGAAATATTTTTTTCATTTTCTTTTCATACATTTGTGCATTCCTTTATGTCTAGAAAAAGTGGTTTTTTCAGCACCCCCTCGTAAGTGACTTATAGTTGACTTATCAACTATATGCCGGTCGTGATTAATACACCCCCCCTTGTTGGTGAATATTGCTAATATTAACCCATAAGAACTCGCACCCATTTCTACTTGAAAGAACATTACGTGGGATTCTGGGTCGGCAAATTGGCACACAGTCAAATCACTGCACCAGAATGTTCAGTAGATGTCATGAGTTAAAATCAAGGATAAAATATAATATTATATAAGAGACTGTGCAAATCAATTAAATTGTATGTGACACTGGTATCACTGTGGGTTCTTATGGGTTAAGGTGGTCTGCAGTGCAAAAAAGGTTGGGAACCCCTGATCTAAGATTTGGAAGTGCAGGTGGCCTAATGTTAACAGCAGGGAAATGGAATCGGCTGAAACAGTTTATGTTCACTTTACACTAATGCCCTTGGGAAAGGCATGAATCCATCTTTTCTCTCTCCCAGCTATGGGTATATAGCAGGGTAGACTGGGCTATCTAGCCATGGTTGGCAACAAGTCTAGGAGACTAACAATTCTGATTCCATATCAGGGAGTGAAGCCCCCTTAAGGGAGCTGGACGCCAACTTTGACTTGATTCCGGCAGCTCCTGCAGCCAAGCTGATGCCAAATGTATCATGCTCTGCTTTCCTTTGGACTAACATCAGCTTGGCTGAGTTTATCTATTTACCTCACCACAACAGCAAATGTGACAGCAAGGTCGAAACCTGCGGTCGAGTTTAGGGTGGAGCCCTGCACATGAAAGTGCAGGCAGGGAGAGTCCCCAAGTCCCTGCAACTGATGTCACAAAGATATTAGGGCAGGCTGGACTTTGGTCATAGTACAAATCCTGAGCATGTATTGATCGAACTTCGGATGCAATGAAGAACAGATACTACACTTTGATCTTAGCCATACAGCAAAGAAAAGATCAGGGATTCTATCAACTGGGCCACCCAGGATCTCCATACGCTTTGCCCAGTCTTGTGCCCTGGAGGGATGATTTCAGTGTTGTTCCATTGTCTATGAAGACAGAAGGAGGCCACCTTCTTCTTCATCTAAAATTGGTTGCCTGTGTTAACAGCGGTGAAATTCTCGGACTGAGATTGTAAATAAATAGAGGGGCAAAGTGCTGAGGTCATGACCTGTCTTCCGGCTCCACTTGATGAAATCCTGGAAGTGCTCTAGCAGATGAGCATTGAACTCCAATGGACTGTTGACAACAAAGCGATAAATAATTGGCAAAATTTGCTACGCATAAATTTCTTTTGCTTTCAAGAATACTTTGTTTTTTCGGCATAGAAATTATTTATATATATCTATTCATTTCAATCTGTGTATTAAAAAATAATAATTTATTTGAATAAATAAAAGATTTGGAGAATCTGTGTATTATAGCAAATTGATGATTTGAAGGATCTGTGTATTACAATATTTTAATAAAATTAAATAAGTTTATAAAAGAAATTCATACAAAATAATGATAAGGATATAAAAAAAAAATTTTTGTACGCCTGCAATATAAATACATCTTTTCTTAAAAAAACAAAGGCTGAATTTTTTTAATTTGAACTATCACATTTGACGTTTACACCACTTTTTAAAAAGTATAAACATGAGTTTTCAACCGCACTTACCTCAGAGTTCGTTTTGTTTAGCAAATAATTTTCAGTTGAAAACTTTCTACAATCTTTCTTCTTAATCATAACACAAAGATCATTACAATAAATTTTACATTTCATTTAGATTTGTGCATTTTTATCAATTTATTGCTTTATTGTCAACAGTCCATTGGCGTTCAATGCTTGTCTGCTAGAGCACTTCCGTGGGAACAAATGAAAAAATCAATAAAATAACTGGCATAAACTGGCTGTTCTATACTTACAAACCATACAAAATTTCAGTCGAAATAAAAAAAACAACGAAAAAAAGAAACAAGCAAAATTATCTCTATTCAAAATTACTAGTAGGATTTTATCAAGTGGAGCCGAAAGATGGGTCATGACATCAGACTTTGCCACTCCATTGAACCAGTGTCGTGAAAATACCATAGTACATGGAATTCTTTTGTCTGTCAGTACAAGCTATCAGTTTAAAAAATGAAGAACACCAGTCATTTCAGATTGGATAATGTAGAGCGTCATCTCGACTTTCCTGGTGAAGTTCACATTCACCGCTCAGTGTCTCGACATGGACATCTGGTCAGTTAATTCTAATCTCACATCATAACGTTTCATTTCTGGATTCCTGAACATTGACTAGTTGTGAATATAAGAAGAAATAAATATATGATGAGGCTGCATTGTTATCTGGCATTCCCACACAGTGACGGAAAACCAACAAAATCTGGTGGCATCATAACGTACTGCTGGGGATTTGTTGGCAGCACAGTTGCTGTTTTTTTTTTTTTCAGCAGTGTGTGTATGAAATTACTGTATATTTCTGCGGATAAGACAACAACTTGAAGGATCCCCAAATCACCCCCCCAAAAATGGGGTTGTTCTATAGGTCAGATTCAAAAACAGTAACTAAGCAGTGGGCTAAAACCTTGAGATTGGGATCTCGTTTTATCTGAAGGTCGTCGTTACCCGCTGATATATATACAACCTATCCTTTGGTAGTTTATTCTCGCTCAAAACAAACCACCAGCAAAAACTCTAGTAAATATACTTAGAACTAGCATTCCAAGGTAAATTATGAATCACTGACACCCATATATGCTGTGTTGGGGGTGATCAATTAAAAAGTTGGAAAAAGGGATGATCAATGAATAAGTTTCTTCTCTCACCTTTTGTTGGGCTATGATCGCTAAAAAAAGTCTGAATTTTCAAAAAAAAACAAGCGGGCACAAACTAATGACCAATTTAGCATAAACTTACATTGCATATTGAACCCCCCTCTAAAAACATTTTCCCTACTCATTGAAGGGAGTCTGTATGTGTGCACGCGTGCAAAATTTCAAGTTTCTACTATGAATGGTTAGGGCTGGGCAAAGTCTAGATACATATAAATGTGAGAACACAGGAATGACCTAAACCCAGCAATAAACCAGTGTTGTTGGTAGCAGTGATTAATATCAATAGAATGAGAGGTTAACACCCAAAATATCCTAATTTGGATTTAACTTAAGCAATGGGTCCTTGTCATTATCACTGAACTCTCCTGCTATAATACATTAATTTAGTCTTGTGCAGCCCCCCCCCCCCCGTTATAACTTGGGTGGATGGTGGACCCCAAAATATTAATCTAGCTAGATTTAGCTACAAAATATCTAAATTGATCGCAGCTCGGTTATAACGCGGGTTTATCTTTCTTGGACCTCAATACCCACATTATAAGGGGGGGGGGACGCCTGTATTAAACAATGAAAGCAAAAACACTTGCTGCTTATATTAGAAAATTGGTCCCTTTGTTTGTGTCTGGCAGCATACACGCTTGTTTTTTGAAAATTCAGACTTTTTTAGTGATCACTGCCCAACAAAAGGCGAGAAAAGTAACTTATTCATTAATTGACAATTTTTTTTTCAATTTTTTAATTGATCACCTCCAACACGGCATGCTGCCGAAAGACATTGGTTACATGACAGTTTCTATTGAATGACTAACCAGACCTGTTTTTATTTTGTTTCTTTCAGCTGAAAATGACCTCGTGATAATCGTTTGGAATAACTATCTTTGATTTACTTATGCCATTGTCAGGAAGTTGGAGGTAAGTTTCTTTTTATGGAGGAGGAGGAAGAGAGCATTTTTTACCTCCTGAAGTTGGAAGATGTACAGTATTGCCCATAAGTACATCCATACCACTTTTTAATAGAAAGTTAATTGTCTTCTAAACCAAATATAGCAGGATTTTATTATTTCTAGTGTAACATTACACAATCAAAATGGATATTATCAGGTATTATTTATCACCAAACTCTACAGCATTGAAACTCTGTTGCCAAAATTATGAATATGTTGCCGTCCAAAGATGAGTACAACAATATGAAAAAAATATTTTTGGCAACAGAGTTTTAATGCTGTAGAGTTTGGTCATAAATAATACCTGATAATATCTGATTGTGTAATGTTCCACTAGAAATAATAAAATCCTGCTATGTTTGATTTAGACGACAATTAACTTTCTATTAAAAAGTGGTAGGGGTGTACTTATTTATGGACGATACTATATATGTATTCATTCATTCATTCATGTCTGTCTGTTTGTCCACACATCTCCAAAAGTTCTGAATGAATTTCACTGAAATTTTCTGGAAGGGTACAGACCTACCAACTCTCACAGTTTTGTCGTGTGTCACATGATTTTTATTCCGATCTTAAGATCTCATGATTTGGTGTCCATTTCGCACAATTTTTAACATTTTTGTTGACTGTGAGGAAGAAGTCCCACCTACATTTCATTATAGAGTTGATGTCTTGTGGTGGTTCATTGCCAACATGAAACTCTCAGAAACAAATGTTCCACGGTTTCCTAATCTGTTCAAAGTTGCAGACATGATTTTGATTCTTCCACCCATTAATGCAGAAGAGGAGGCACTGTTTAGTATTTTCTGCAAAAATAAAACTAACAATCACTCATCAATGACCTTAGATGGATCTTTATCAAGCATTTTAGTCATGAAGTCAAGATTTAAGGAGATCCTGTGTCACAAATCCCAACCAGATGATGACCTTATGAAAAAAAGCCCAGAATGTGTTTTACTTTTTTAGGATCATGCAAAGATTTCCAGGTTTTTTTATATAAATATTAAGATTTTTGCACTTCAGAAGTTGGCAGGTTTGAGGATAAGGAAAAATTGATTAAACTTTGGGGTGGATCTGGGATTTTCTCTTTTTTCAATTGAGAAATATTTTTTTCATTTTCTTTTCATACATTTGTGCATTCCTTTATGTCTAGAAAAAGTGGTTTTTTTTTGTTGTTTTTTTTTCTTTCTTTTTTTTTTCAAAATCCCCCAAAATGGGAATTGATATGTAAAGTTTATTTTGTTGACCCCAACCCCGGGTTAGGGTTTCCATTTTCATGGTGGGTACTAACAATGAAGACCCTGCATTTTGGGTCTTTTTCGGCAAGTAAAAAATGCAATTGAATTTTGGTGGGTGCAGTTACTTAAAAATTATGAATGTCAGCTTTTGGTGGGAGCTAATGAAAAAGACACGTTTCAACTAATTTAACTAAAAAAATTTCAATTTACAGCAATTGAAGCAGTATCAGTAATTATCTGATTATTCATGTTCATCGATTCAGTTTTCTTGCCGTTGTTTTTAATTTGCTCGCTCTATTTTTTTTAATTTGCTTGTTGGATGTTTTAACTTGCTTGGGAAAAGGTATAGATCTCTTAATTTAAAAAGAAAATGTGTAGCTGAGTCTGGCACAAGGTTACAGAAATGGGGGTTCACAGTAAGGACTGAACTCACCACAATAGTAAAATGATCAAAGAGACAATCTTGCTAACCATTGTATCTTGTTAGGTGCCCTAATAGTTATTTGCTTAGTCTAGTACAAGGCCAAAGTAGTGGGGCACTCAGTACCAGATCTTGTTTGGTGACATTCATCTTCCCAAACTCGGTTTTCCCCAAACGTTGATTGGTCACTTTTTTCATACTTTATTATTTACAAAAAAACACTGGTTAACTTTTTTTTCTAAAAATACTGCAATGGGGGTATGGTAATGTTTACAATTTATGAAGAAAAAAAAGCATCTATTGTAAATGTGGTGTTTATTTACGATAAGATTTAGTATTTACAATATATATTGTGTAAAGGATTTTATGTACGCTCGTATGTGTCATTTGCATCAACTGTGGCAGTGGTGCTTTTATACGATTTACTCACGTGCATAGATTAAGTTTGCTTGTTTAATTTGTTTGGTGTATTTTCTGTATTATCGTTCTCTGCTTCTACCCTCATTGAGGGTGTCGCGGGTTAGGTACCCATGGGCAATTGTTAGCAAGACCCACTCCCAGCTTGTCAGGCGTCTCGAAGCTTCGTTCCGCATACGGCACCTGGTCACCCATCTAGGTACGGGACAAGCCTCAGGGAGCACTTCCTCAATCCTAGACCTTGTGCTTTGCGTAGCGGCATTGAGTACCATTTTAAAAGTCTTTGGCATGACTCAGCGGTGGATTGAACCATGGCCTACCGAACCAAAGGTGAACACTCTACAACTGGGGCACGGTGATCGGTTTTCCAAATATCCAGGAATTTTTTTTCTTCTAATAATCCACTTAAAAAATTATAAAAATTTCATTTTTTTTTTTTTTTTTTTTTTTTTTTTTTTTTTTTTAATTCTGTTAATCTTTTTGATGCTTCTACATATTTTCAGGGTGCTTCCCACATGAAGTTATGGGTAATTTTATGAAGAAAATGTCCCCCAAGACCCAAGAATATGATGTCGGGCTTTCTTCATACTATTATTGCAGTAACCATGAACCCCAAGGTAATTAACCTGTTTCTAAAATAGAATTTCTATTTTTGAATACAGGGCTATTCACATACAAGTACAGGTTGAGTATCCCTTATCTGAAATGCTTGGGATCAGACGTGTTTTGGATTTGGGATTTTGAAATATTTGCATATACTTAATGAGATATCTTGGGGATGGGGCCCAAGTTAATGTACAAAAAGTATTTATGTTTCATATGGGTGGCATTCATCTTACAGAAAATCAGCTTGCTGAAAGTCGGTCTTATCGAACATTGATTGGTCACTTTTTTCAGAGTGTACTATTTACGATAGACAACAGTTAACTGTTTTTTTATTTTTTATTTTAAATTTATGAAATTTTTAGGATCGAGTGGCGACAGGTGTGAAAAACAAAGATTTCTGAAAGCACAAACCATTACTACTGATTTTTTATTTTTAAAACCTTGTTCGAAAAAGCAAGATTAATTTATTTTTTAAATTTACATTTTTTTTAAGAATTTCAAATTTTTTTAATAAAATAAAGATAGCAAAAAAATAAAAATAAATAAGAGAATTCATAAAAGAAAAACAGAAGTAAATACATAAATTATACTACTGTTACTGCTGCTTCATTTAATAAATTTTCACCAAAATATGTTAAAATAATCTACACCATCCAATGAACAACGATTCTATGCGGTTGAACTATACAATTACCTATGTTATTTCAAATAATACCTGAAATAAAATGAAAATAAATTCCTTTTATTGTAAATACTCTATCTACAGCAATAAATCCTTTTTCTACTTTTCCTAAATCACGTAAAGACACATACGATCATAAATAAAATCCTTTTTTTTTTTCTTTCTTCATAAATCGTATGTTATAAGTACTAAATCTTATTGTAAATAAATACCAGATTTACAATAGATGCTTTTGTTTTCATAAATTGTAATCGCAGTAATTTTAGAAAAAAAATGTTAACTGGTGTTTATGGTAAATAGTACATTCTGAAAAAAGTGACCAATCAATGTTCAGTAAGACTGACTTTTGTCAAGCTGATTTTCAGTAAGATCAACCAGACCCATTTCATATATACCTTGTACACATAACCTGAAGTCAATTTATACAATATTTTTAATAATTTTGTGCATGAAACAAAGTTTGTGGTGATGATGGTTGGTAACAAACGGCGCCAATGTTGTTGTGAATTTGTTTTGATTGGGATTCGTTTCGTCTTTCACTGTTTGTAATGTAAATATAGTTTTACATTTCTAAAGAGTTACACAAAGATAACCAAGCTTTTACTGTTGTCAGAATGAGTTAAATGCCTTGGAAATCGGTTTTGTCTCTCATCTTTGAATCATACTACAGTGAGATCAGGTGTGGAATTTTCATCTAGTGATGTTATGTTGGCTTTTAAAAGGTTTCAAATAAGGGATACTCAACCTGTAATTTTACTTAAAACTGAAATATCTTTGTATCAGGGCTCAAATTAATGTTGTCCCGTCATCGGTAAAAATTTGTTTGGGATGAACAAATATCTTCTCCATGACAAATGTTTTTAAATGTTTCGGAGGCATTGGGGGGTTATTATTTGGTGAATATTGTTTTTCGGGACAGTTTACAGTTCCTTCAGGACTGTTCTGTGACGGTAGTGAATAAAGTTACTCTGGAGTCCTGTTTTCGATATATGTAAGTTCAGGCTAATTTCCCTATCTTTTGTTTTGTTTTATCACAACATTTCTGCTGCGTACTCTCCAGCCTTCTTCGGGTGTTTGTTGTATTCTAGAATGTTAAATCTTACTCTGAGGAGGCATGTGCTTCCTCTCTCATACACCTCACATTCGGTGTCTGTGCTTGCATGTTTTTGGGATTGTCTTCTCATCTACGGTTGTGCCAGTTGGGTCTATAAAAATTTAATTTGTGGGTCCTTCTAAAAATGAGCCCTTCATTAGTAATCTAATAACTGGGGCATGGATTCGTTCTGTTTTTTGGTTTGGTTTCGTCAAAGACTAATTTTCACTTTGTTTTCGTCAAAGACTAATTTTTATTTCATATCGTTTTTTGTTCTAGTTGTGTCTTAGATTCATTTCTGACTCGGACATTGGAGCAAGTTCAGATAAGATTCAAAGCAAAAAATTGCATTGAGTAAGAAAAAAGTTAAATTTATGTTTTCTTGTATGTATTTTTGTTTATGCTAAATTATGCAGCTCCAATTGTCTCTATTTTTTGTTTAGCTAAAAATGGCTCTTCAGGTTGAAAAGGTTCCCGACCCCAGTCTTAGAACATCTTTTCCAGCAACCGAAGGAAATCCGAGTCTCTTAAGTCAAACTAGCTTCATCACAATTCCATGTTGGGATTGTTCCTTTCAGTTCTAATATCTACATTCTTTTATTTTCCAGGCTGTTTCACGCATGATGTCATGGGAAATTTTATCAAGAAAATCTCTCCCAAGACTCAAGGATACAAGATAATCCTTCCTCCCTATCTGAAGCCATGGCAACTGCTTTATTCAGGAGATGCTCACTCGTGGGATTCAATTGCAGGTGATTTTTTTTTCTTTCTTCTGATTTGATTGGTTAGATTTCTCTAAGTCAGCCAAGTTATTTATGTTTGCCTTGTCTTTTATGAATAGCTTGTTTTATTACTGATACTATTGTTCGGACTGAGATCCTCATCTTGGTTGTCATTTCCACAACGTTTCGGCCGATGTACCCTCCGGCCTTCTTCAGGTGTCAAGTTTTGTCGGTAACTTACCGGAACTATTGAACTGAACCCTTTATTTGATCCACAGGGGTATACTGTCCTCATTCCACTATTGTTGTGGAAATGACAACCAAGATGAGGATCTCAGTCCGAACAATAGTATCAGTAATACTAACACCTCATCTCAGAAATACCGAACTCAGCTTGTTTTATATTACACCGAATAGGCAAAGTTGCCTATTTAAAAAAAAAGATAAAACTACTTATTTACTTTCAAATCGTTCTTCAGACAATTGAACTCCTCATGTTGTTTGTGTTGTTAACACAACGTTCTGGCCTATCCATTCTTCGACCTTCTTCAGGTGTAATATCCAAATGTGATGGGGTAAACAGTCAGACAAGTGTGGAGTTCAACCCGATGTGGCTTCCGTTACTCAACAGACACAAACCCGACAAGACAAGGGCAAAGAAACACCCGAATCCTACATTTTAAGGGTTACCTCCTTTGAAATTAAAAAACTTCTGTTTACCCCATCACATTCAGATATTACACCTGAAGAAGGTGGAAGATTGGATTGGCTGAAACGTTGTGTTGTTAACACAAACAACAAGGAGTTCAATCGTCTGTCTTATTTATAGTGTGGTTGTTTATAGTTTCTAAAGGCTAAATTAATTCATCTTGTTTATACTATATATTTTGAATTTTGGCTATCTTGAATTCACCTGTGCTCGTTTATTAAACAGATTTCTATTTTTAGGTATTTTCTCTCAAGTTACCCTTTGATGTTATCAAAAGTACCCTGTTGTTTACCAAAAGTGTCAAATCAATTGTTTTAGTTAGTGTCAATCTGTATATTTTGAACATCCAATATTTTCTTTTCGTTTATCTATCTATCTATCTATATTTATCCACGCCTTCGCTATGGAACATAACCATGTTATAATAAACTTTTTGAAATTATCCGATACTTTTTGCACTCACTGTATATCGTCGCATTGGATCAAAAAAGCCATATGTCCACTTTTTGGGGAAAATAACATTTTTACATATTTACAAATGTTACATCAGTTTCTTATTTCAAAACAGCCTTATGTCCAAATACAATCATGAAAAGACTATCATATCTGGAGATATTGACTTTCACTTAAGGTAAATCAAATACAGAAACTTGTGTCAAAAAGGCTTTAACTCCAAGTGCATTGATTCAAGAAAGCCTTATGTCCACAAAACCGAGTCACCATTTCTGTTTTTTTGGCATCAAAATATAACTGTTCAAAATATTTAATTGCTCATATCTCAAAACCATAATAATGGACGTGAGGCCTTTTTGATCCAATGCGACGATATATGTGTTTGAGTTTCCTGAAAATACATGAGTTGCTCCCTAAAGTTTTTGGAATTGAAATAAATTGATCGATCTGATCATTGAACATCTCTCAGAATCATTGCACCATGAAATAAAGAACCTCATTTTCAATCAATTCACTTAATTAAACTGAATTTTCTTTTACTTTTAGAAACGTATGGCTTTCAAAATGCCCGCTACTGCTGTCGTGAAGTTGACTGTGATGGTTCTGTTTGCTCAAAATTTGTGAGAATTATATTCCAAAGGGGATCAAAGCATTTGGAAATCAGGTGAGAGGACATTTTGAATTTATTTTTTATTGATTTAGTTTTTTTTGCAGAGGGTGTGGGAAACCAACCCACATGCAAAAAGTGCCAAGCTGGGAACCGTTTTAGTATGAATATATCGATTTTACTATATTACTGTATTTGAAGGCATATAAAAACTAACTGAGATCTGAACAAATAGACGAGGGTATTCTTTAATGTTTTCTTCATGAAATAATACCAACAAAATAACTACAGTATTTCAGCAGAGAATATTAAGAAAGAAATGCATTTCCCCAGATATCGTTCATTTATCACCCAGTTTTTCAACTCCTTCTCGGGTTCTGACCAATGGGGGGGGGGGGCTGACCAAAGATGGTTACGTTTACCTTTTTGAGCCATTTTTTTGGAGAAAAAAGTGGGGGTCTTCTATGCGGTCAAATACAGTAATATTAATTATAAAAGAAAATTGCATGAGTTATGTTAATAAATCACACAATGTTACACAAATATGTTAGTTTCTCCTTTTAGGTTTTGCATTTATTCTTACTCTATCTAACTAATTGAAGAAATTTCTCTGTGTGTGCATGCGCCGTGATTACTGGACATTTCTACAAAAGATATATTAGTCAGCAGACAAGGCAGGGCAGTGTCAAGTTTGAACTTTTTTGGATCAGCGGTTCTTGAGAAATCTTAATTTAAAAAAAGAAGAAAATTACAGATCATAGATCTTTCTTTATAGTTTCTATAAATTATCTCCCCTGACTTCTGCTCTTTAGAATTATCTAAATTTCAATATAAAATATCTAAATTGGCAATACTGAAGACAAGTAAACAAAATACTCTGAATTATGGCAGGCTGCTGCACACACCATAAAGTCTGGTCCCTTCCAAATATGCGCTTTTGGAACGGGCACTGCCCTAGTTATTTTAAATTTAATGATATATTAACAAAATTTTCGTTTTTGAAAATCTATATTTTCTATAGGAAAATGACTGAGAAAATAAGTCAAACTGAAAATGCTTTTTTTTCTTATACACAGTACAAGGTTGGATCAATAAGTCCATAGCCTGATAGATAGTTATTAGCTGAATTTCCATTTGAGATTTTCACTGTAAAACAGCACATTATATTAGAGAACAAACAGGCGTCAGAGATATCATAAAACCCATTAGGACAATCAAATGTCGATGGGCAGGCCATATTATAAAAATGTCAGACAACTGCTGGACATCACAACTCACAACGTGGATCTCCTGAGATCATATGTGAAATTGTGGCCAGCAAAAAATAAGATGGCGTGACCAGTTCAGAAGGTATTGGCACTGTGCCACCCAGGATCGTGAGAGAGGTCTATGTCCCACAACAGACATTAAAAAGCTGATGCTGATGAATGTTTGGTCTATGTGATTAATGGAGAAGTATTGGGTTAAGTGCATTGACAAGGAAGGAGATTATGTTGGGATTATTTTAGATTCAGTAGGCAAACCTGTATAAATTTATTAAGGTTTGAAATGTTTATGTATCTGTCTGTGTGTCTTTTGTCTGTCTGCCTGCATGCCTTGCGTCTTTTGTCTGTCTGTCCGTCTGCGGGCCTTGCGTCTTTTGTCTGTCTGTCTTCTTAATACAGAGAACCAAAAATTATGTCTCCAAGAAGTTCAAAATAAATGTATATATTTATTTTATATTATTTTTATTTATTTATTTTTTATTTATTTTTTCAGGTATAAGTCTTCAAATACCCTGATACCCTGTCATAGCAAATGCCAGCTACCAACTTTTGTCAACGCAGATTATGAGTTGAGCAGTGTGGCCCTAGCCTGTCGCAATGACCTCCTCCTCCTCATTCTTCACCGCCAGCAAGGAATTGTCAACCAATTTTCATTCCCTCTTGTTGACATTAAACAGAAACAAATTCTTGGCATAATGCTGTCCCCAAAGGAAAACATGACCATTGTCCATGGTGACATCACGCCCGACTGTTCATGCACTGCCATTCTCTTCTTCTCATTCTCCGAGGTCAGTCGAATGTCCAGCTACGACCTCTACATCTATTCCCACGAGACATTCCAAGTGCTGAAGGTAATCACCTTAAATCATGCCGTGCAGCCCTACGTTGCTTTTGATCCCCGTTTTAGGTGGTCACGCATTGCAGTGGCCAACTACGAGTGCCGAGCAACAGGCATCTGCAATGAATTGGTTACTTACTCACTGGAAGACTCTAACATTGTCGTCCGAAGCAATCTTTGTTTGCCCGTGCTTTTTGGCAGTAGCCGGTTTGACCTTTCTTATAGCAAAGACGGAACGTTACTTATTGTCCAGAAACTGACCGATAACCGGTTTGGTGTGACTGCCTTTTCTGATATCTACCTGTTTAATGCTGATACCATTACCCTGCTGAAATATCTGACTTCTTGCCTACCCGGACTTATTAGAATTTGCAGGGTCAATTACCAGCTGGCTTTTTCCCGGTGCGGTAGTTACATGAGAGTGCTTGACCATAAACAGAGTTCTGATGACAATGAGGTCAGCGTGCTCATTTATCAAATGCCACGGATTCTTAACCTACAGAGCCAATGTCGGATCGTTATTCTGCAGCAGCTTTGTAGGTCATGTGACATTGATCGTCTGCCTTTGCCTGTCATGCTTCAACAGTATCTTAAATTTCAACCGGTATTTCGGTAAGGAATCTGAGCTGGCTGAATTAATCTACAGACTATTCTAAAAAAATTTTCTTTTCCTTTTTTTTTTTTTTTTTTTTTTTTTTTTTAAATAATTTTTTCTTTAATTTGTTTTTAATGAACACATTTTTCTTCATTTAATATTTTGTTTTAAAACAATAATTTTTGAAAGACTTTTATAAAAGTTCTTTGGAAAAATCTTTTTTTAATACACTTTAAGAATTTAAATATTTTATTTATTTATAGGCTTTTTTTTAATTACCCCAAAACTAAAATTTTAGTTTATCCTTCATTAAAATATATTATGATCATTTTTTTTTAAATTCATTTCTCTAGAAATTTCTTCATTTTTTCTTTTAGAACTTAATATTTTTTCGTTCTATCTTATTTTTTTCTTATTTTTCTTATTTATCTCTCCTTATATTTCTGATGGATAAATACAAAGTTTTTGTGATGTTACTGGAAAGGTACCAGTGATTGTCAAATAAAATTATATATGTTCTATGTGTGACTTTTCTTTCTTTTTCCTTTTTTCTTTTGAGAGAGAGGAAACTCAAAGTATGACAAAAGCCTCTCTTCTTAGTAGCTGAAAATCCGCCATAGCCTGCGATTTTCCGCTAGTTCCTGTTGAAGCCAACATAAGATTTTTGCACCCACTGACTACAAAAAGGGTAACATTGTCTGGTGTTCCTAGGCAGCAACCTGTACGGAAGATGATCTTTGGTGATCAGCGTGACTTGACCATACTAACAATTACTACATGGTGCCTGATGCATGCAGAGTGACCTCCCTTGAATATCACACTGTAAACCAAGAGTTATGGCCCTTGGATATTGCCGGCTTTCTCACTTGTTTCAGTGCCCAGTATAAGTATTTATTATAAGTATTTCTAGCACTTCTAAACCTAGGGTTTCTGCGAAAATTTTATATATGCATGAAAAAAGGACCTGACTTTTGTTTCATTTGAGTTATATAATGAGTAATGGTCCCTGTCTTGATGACATTTGAGACTGGAAGCACCAGAATATTTACCAACTGAAAGATAAAATAAGAAATCTGTGCACCACGATTACTTTACAACAGGCCATTTTACGAAGTTGACAGTGGCATTCATCTTCCCGAATTTCATCTACCCAAACTCAGTTTTCCTGAACGTTGATCGGTCACTGAACGGGCCTTTATTTCATACTTTATTATTTACAAAAAACACCACTAACTTCTTTTTTTTCTTTCTTTCTTTCTAAAATTAGTGCAATAAAGAGCCACATTTTTTTTTTTCTCACCGAACAAGACCCTAAGTGCTGGGTCTTTGTTATGAAAACCCTA
>VCCN01002007.1:4975082-4986254 GCA_006491835.1 Architeuthis dux
AAAGGACAGTCTTGTATATCTTTTTAGTTGGGTTCCAGATAACTCAAGTTGTCAGATTTTTGCTGCATTACCCAAAGAAGATGCCAATGCTGTTAAAAGTTTGAAATAAGGAAAGATTAGCAATATACAGCACATCATTTTTAGGGCTTTTTCATTAGTTCCCACCAGACCAAAATTTTCATTACCAATCTGTCTTTTGGCAGCATTCCATGTTGGGGGTGATCAATTTTTTAAAAAGTGGTGTAATCAATGAATAAGTTACTTCTCTCGCATTCTGTTGTGCAGTGAACACTAAAAAAAACACTGTCAGACACAAACTAAGGGACCAATTTAGCATAAACTTACATTGTAACTTACTCATTGATTGCCTCTTTTTTGATTTTATTAATTTATTCACACACACATGCTGCCAAAAGACATTGGTCACGTTTCTATTGAGTGACTAACCAGACCTTTTATAAGAAAAGTCTCTCACCATATATCTATACAGTATCGCCCATAAATAAGTACAACCCTACCACTTTTTAATAGAAAGTTGTCTTCTAAACCAAACATAGCAGGATTTTATTATTTCTAGTGGAACATTGCACAATCAAAACAGGTATTATTTATGACCAAACTCTCCAGCATTGAAACTCTGTTGACAAACATATTTTTTCTTAGTGGTGTACTCATCTTTGAGATTATTTCTCTTTCTGGCCAAATCTGGCAATGCTGGTGGAGACCTTCACGTGTACGTGTGGTTAGTTCTAGGAATTGTCCAGTTTCGTTCACTTCCCTTTTTAGGATGGCTCCGGCATCAGGCAATGAACCTGACCCTACCAATTTAAATGCAATAGAGAGGTGCACCCTGGGGAGACATTATATACTTTTTTGTCGCACCAGAGAAATCCTCTGCCACGATTGTCAACGCTCACCAAGTACAGTATCACCCCATAATAAGTATACCCCCACCACCGTGTTATAGAAGTTTAATTGTTTTCTAAACCAAACAGCAGGTTTTTATTATCTCTAGTGGAACATTACACAATCAAAACAGATATTATCAGGTATTGTTTATGACCAAACTCTGCTGCCAAAAATATGAATATGTTGCCATCCAAAGATAAGTACAACACCACGAAAAACATTTTTTGGCAACAGTTTCAATGCTGGAGAATTTGGTCATTGATAATATCTGTTTTGATTGTGTAATGTTCCACTAAAAATAATAAAATCCTGCTATATTTGGTTTAGAAAACAATTAACTTTCTATAACATAGTGGTAGGGGTGTACTTATTTATGGGCAATACTGTATGTAAATAGCTTACTAACCATTACTATATTTACTAAACATTACATAGTCTGGCACAACATCAAAAGCTGCTTAAAGTACCCGGTGTCTGTTCCCTGTGTGCGTACACACAGCTCAGAGGGAACTATGACACTGTTTGCAACTAGCACACAAAAGATTTCAAATTCTGTAGATAGCTTACTGGGATTTCATTGAAAAGAATATTGATTCCCTAAATCAAATTCAAAAGTGCACACATACTTTTGTCACATGAAGAAAATTAAACATAATATTTTTGCACCCACTGACTACAAAAAGGGTAACATTGTCTGGTGTGCCTAGGCAGCCACATGTACGGAACATGTACTTTGGTGATCAGCGTGACTTGACCATATTAACAATTACTACATGGTGCCTGATGCATGCAGAGTGACTTCCCTTGAATATCACACTGTAAACCAAGAGTTACGGCCCTTGGATATTTTCGGCTTTCTCATTTATTTCAGTGCCCAGTATAGGTATTTATTCTAGATATTTCTAGCATTTCTAAACTTCGGGTTTCTGCGAAGATTTGTTATATGCGTGAAAAAAGGACCTGACTTTTTTTTCATTTGAGTTTCACTTTTTTTATATAACGAGTAATGGTCCCTGTCTTGACGACATTTGAGACTGGATGCACCAGAATATTTACCAACTATAAAATAAGAAATCTGTGCAGCTCGATTACTTTACAACATGCCATTGTACAAAATTGAAGGGTGGCATTCATCTACCCAAACTCAGTTTTCCCGAATGTTGATTGGTTGCTGAACGGGCCTTTATTTCATACTTTATTATTTACAAAAACACCAGTTAACTTTTTTTTCTCTAAAATTAGTGAGATGCGATGTTAAAATAATCTACGCCGTCCAATGAACAAGGATTCTACGCGGCTAAACCATACAATTACATGTTAATCCAAATACCTAAAATAAAAGGAAAATTTTATTATAAATACTCAATCAACAACAACAATAAATCCTTTTTTTTTTCATTAATCATGTACAGACACATACGATCGTACATAAAATCCTTCTTTTTTTCCTTCATAAATCTTATATACAATAAATATTGTAAATACTAAAACTTAAATACCACATTTACAATAGATGCTTTTCTTTCTCCATAAATTGTAAACTTTAACAGACCTCTGTAGAATGCCAGAGATTGTTTCTACAAGGTGGGATTTGTAATGGATTAATAAATCTCAAACAGGGGAGATGTTAATTGAATCGTAGAAGAATGTGAATCGTTTCTACATTTGAAATTGGCGGTGAAAAAGCGATGGCAAAAATGACCTGGTTGCTCCGCTAAACCTGTTTTTTAACAGAAACTAATTATCGATGGTCCTTATAAATTCTCGGAAGGTCCTATAAATGAGGCATTTATTCCTAGTTTTGGCGAAAAGGAATGGAGAAAGAATGACCAACGATTTTAAGTAAGAGACGGCATTTGAAGTAATGTCCGTAGTTAGAAAGTGGGGCCTAAGCGAGACCGAAACATTAAGTGGAAAAGGGAAAGATGTTTTTACGTGCCAGAGAAATAGACACGGGCGAAAGAGGCACTGTTAGGGAACAGGCTACGAAAGGCCAGGAGAATCGACGAACAAGGGTTTTTATAGGCGTGCTGACGTCACGCAAAAAAGGGAACTAATATTAGTTGCGTACTTCATAGGGGTCAGAGCTGACCCTTGTCGAGGTGCTATTTTAAACCCTATTTTGGTACTTAGTGAAAAGTGACCTCTATTGCACTAATCTTAGAAGAAAAACAGTTAACCAGTGTTTATTGTAAATAACAAAGTCCTGTTCAGTGACCGATCAACGTTTGGGAAAACCGAGTCCAAGAAGATTAACCAGACCCGAAGTTGACATTAATCAGCACACAAGTCTGTGCAATGTGAAGTTGTTTGGATCAGCAGTTCTCGAGAAATCTAATAAAAGATTACAGATATTCTTTCTAGTTTCTATAAATTATCTCCCTTGACTTTCACTCTTTAGAATACAATTTGCAGAAAAACAAATATAATAAAAATTATGGATTTGCAGAAATAATTTTTTACTCGCAAAGAAGAGTTAATGAAATTTCAAACGTGTACCTTTGGAACGGGTATTGCACTAGTACTTATAATTAGGGTTGCAGATTTTCAGTATCAATGTTCATCAATTTATATCATCAATACCTTATAATATATAATACATATAGATTTTTTTAACACACTGTGTTGTTAGCTGTACATATAATAATTTTTATGCAGGGAGTCCTTGAGATATGAAATTATGTTGTATAGCCGCGGGTCCGCAGGAGGAAAATCTTGGATGAAAAAGGAAGACTGGAGACTTGGTTTATAAAAATATGATGATATATTTTTATTGCATAAGATACATCATGTAGTGGCGGAGAATGAAGAGTGGGAGAGAGCCGACAGATTTTTCTTAGGCAGCAGGGCATACGGGTTCTCGACAACAGGGAAATTGGTCTTATCTTCGCCTCAAGCCTAGGTTGCTCTCTCTGCCTTCTGAGGGTGCCTCTGTGGCTTTTATGGGGTGCGAACACCCATGCTGGTTTTCCACCTGCAGCTCGGGGTTTAGTCAATATCCTGTTTATGACTTTTGAACACCTGGTGTGTCTGTTCCAGTCCCCGACACCTGCAGTTTGGGGTTTGGTCGATATCCTGTTTATGACTTTCAACACATGTGGGGATCAAATTTGTGGCCCCCATCCACAGCTGCCTAAATATCTAACAAGTTATTTCAAGGATTCCTTCAATCTAAAAATGTTTAATAAGCTTAGCTTGGTCTAGCACATTGCCATAAGTGTGTTTGACCCACTGAGGATTGAACTCGCCGCACAGTATTAATGGTCTTTTATACAAGCTCATTAACCATTACACTATGACAAGGCGCCATAAACATTAGTTAAGATTATCTTAGACCAGCATGAAGCCACGCGCTTCGGTCAGGCCAAAAATCATAAAATTAGTAGCAGCCGTGTCACGCACGTCTTGTCAGGGGGGCAGCTGGTAGAAAAAGGAGGCTGATTCGAATCTTGTGCCTGTCACGTGATTAATTGCTGGTCTTTGGTTGGCTGTTGCCATGTGGGGACGCGAAGGCCACAAGACCGTGTGGGGAATCACGGAACTAATCCTTAATCACGGGACAACTCTGCTTCGACCTGCCACAGCCCCACTGCTTTTCCCCACTCTCCTTTTCTCTATAAAAATGGGAGAAAAGCAATCAAGGGACGGGTAAAGAAACAGTCTTTGTATATTTTAAATTTGTTTCTAAATTGATTTGGGCAATAAAACACCCTGCAAACGATTGGCATGTCCCCTCCCTCCAGAACAAAGAGAAAAGGCTGCACTTGAGGACCAACGTTCTCTTCATAGGCAGAGGAAGTACAGTCAACCGGTAAACGATCAGAAGTTAGGTGTCATGCTACACACACCTCTGCCCTGCTCTTTAGGATAACAGCTTTCAGAGCCAAGTCGCCACTGATGCTCTGGCTTTTGTTTTGCTTGTACCTCCGGCTATGGGCGTCCACTGCTACTTTTACGGGGGAGCAAAGCATATATTTCCAGGGAGGTCAAAAGGGTATATATGTAGTAACCCTGTTACCAGTGAAAAATAAAACCCTTTTTTATATATGAACATTAAGGTCACCTGTTCGTATTGTTCAATCGCCTTGTGCAGAACCCCAATATCATTGTTACAGGGCGAAAAGATAGTCACATCATCAATGTAACGTGGATACCCTTGTAGGGACCACTTAAACTCAGTTATACAAAAGGTTGTACAGCTCCAAAATAAAACAGCAAGAAATTCAAAACTTAAATGAAATGATACAGTGGCAATTTAATAACCAATCACACGAGTCTCCTGCAAGCGAAATTGACGCTTGCTGAGAGCCGACCTGCGCCAATAAAAGAATCGATAATCTTAACAGACAGTTGACGTGAAATTTTCAGACACCCAGACGAATCCACGACTGAATTTACTAAGGAAGCAGGAAGATATTGCTACAGTAACCGTACGTTACTTCGGCACGACTACAGGATCACGTAAAGGAGAATACATTTCACTCCACACATTCCTACGCATACAACAACATTCTGTGAATACGTTCCTCTACCACAAATCCTTATAACTTCTACACCTTGACTGCTACGTTAACTTACGCAATTTTAAAGAACTTCCTACCACACACGCATACTTTCACTTACTGTCGTATATGAAACAGTGAACTGAACACACAAATGATTACTCTACAGACTTTAATCCCAAACACACGAGCTTACAAACCCAAACAGGAGACTTTCCTATGTTGTTTTTGTTATCTGAATAAAATCAATATAATTATTATTATTCCCTCTTTGTCAAATGATTCATTAAACTTTGAATCACATTTTGTATTATAAATACTTTTGTTATGCACGTAGTTGTACGGGCATGCCACAACCTGGTATAAGCTCCACCAAGTGAGTCTATGCTGCGCACGCGAGACCAGTTGCTTTTCCCCAGTCTAGATTTGTCAGGAAGATTTCCAATGCAAGAGAAAGGGCAGCATTGTCTAACTGCAAGATCTTGAAGTGTATCGAGTGCTTCATGTTCACTTGCACTATGGCACTTTCGAACTGTTATCAGCTGAATCAATGTGCAATAGGCAACAAGTTGTACACCGCGCTGTGAAGTGGTTGTTAACAAGCTAGTCTTGCATACTATTAATATTGTGTAGTGAATTTGGGTGCTCCACAGTCGTGGCCTTGTGCCAGACTAAGCTAAGCTTAGTAAATACATTGAGCACCTCGCTATGAAACAGTTGTTACGGCAGTAGTATCTTCTCAGACCATTTAAGTACAATTTTTGGTGTCCCAAACTTGTGGCCTTGTGCCAGACTATGCTAAGCTTGGGTGCCTCGCCATGAGCAAACTTGTCTAGCAGACCATCACTATTGTGAAGTAAGTTCAATCCTCATTATTAGGTACCCTACTTGTGGCCTTGTGCCAGACTAAGCTATGGTTTATAAATAAATAATAGTACAGGTCTGGTTAATCACTCAATAGAAACTGTCAAGTGACCAATATCTTTTGGCAGCATGCCGTGTTGGGGGTGATTAATTAAAGAAATTGGTAAAAGGGGTGATCAATGAATAAGTTACTTCTCTCACCTTTTGTTGGGCAGTGGTCACTAAAAAAGTCCGAATTTAAAAAAAAACAAGCACGAAACACTGCTGGACACAAACTAAGGGACCAATTTAGCATACACTTACATTGTAAAATACCCCCCCCCCAAAACGAGGAATTTTCAACAAAAAAACCCTTTTTTCTAGACATAATGAATAAATATTGAAATTTTTAGCCCTCTAGCTCCATTGGTGCAGCTTGTAAGCGCGACACATACATACATATATTGCCAGCCACTAGCCAGCCAACCAGACCAGTTAAAAACTGAAGAAACCTATGTTGATGTTGACTATGCTGATGTTGATAGTTTTGGTTGACGGTTTCCAATATTGCCTCAAATATCAGCGACCCTTTTCTTCAAGAATTAAGGATTATCATTCTGTATGATATGGTCCTTTTCTTGAACCTGGTTCTACATAGATGAGGAAAATTCGGATTTTTTTTAGTGACCACTGCCCTCTTAAGAGCACAATTCTACGTTGAATTTTTTTTTCTTTTTTCCGGACAAATATCCGGACTTTATTCTTTCTAACAAAAACAAGAAAAAACTTACAAAGAACAGTTTTAATTTACTTTTTACAATGGTGCGCAAGAAATACCTAGAACCAGGAACACCCGACGAAGCCCGGAGGGTACACGGCCGAAACGTTATGAACAAATGAACATATAGACGAGGAAAATAGTCCGACCATATCATGCATAATCATTAATACACACCGTCTATCTAAATTCAGACAAGAATAAGGATTATATTTTGTTTTTAAGGGGAACATATTTGACTACGTATCGGTGGCTTCATTATTTAAACCGTCACCGCTGCGCTAGTTGCCATGACACTGCTGCTATACTTCAAAATGGCGGTTATTTATATTGGCTTTTGTCTTGTTTGCGAAGGGTGATCTTATCAATTGCTGTGTCGCTTGGGAAATAGGGTCCGAACTATTGATATCATTCGTTTATTTTAAACAAAATTCGTGTTTACATTCGTAGAGTTGTTTTAATCCGGTGTCTAAAAGATGAATAACGAAAATGGTGATGAATTAAGCGCAGACCAGTTCCGAAGACGACTCTATTGTCTCTTCGAAAAACGAGGCGTTGTTGATTACCTGAAGGTAATTTCTTTTTGTTTTTCTCTCTTATTTATTATCATGGCAAATATGGAGTTTTTAACCGTCCTAATCGGATCATTTGAATGGAACTGATTTTTTTTTTGACACTTCACCGTCTTTTTCAAACTGAAGTATCGAATTATTCTGTTTTTCTTTAATGAATTCTCTTATTTCTTTTTATTTATGCGCCATTTCCAGCATAAGGTGTGCGCGTGAGTGAAAATTTCACGTAACCGCGCACTCCCGATGTTTAAAATGGCGCATAAATAGAAAGAAATAAGAGAATTTATGAAAGAAATGTCAAGACGAGGAAGTGTCAAAATCAGTTCCATTCAAAACAAGTGATCCGATAAGGACGGTTAAAAACTCCATGTTTGACATTATTGTTATAAATATTATAATTTTCTCCATTTTTTTTTTTTAATTTGAAAAGTCTGTGTTTTATTCGATGTCTTGTTAAAACATTTGCCTGCATTATTTTTCTTAGGTTGTAAAAAATAGTCGTATGTAACAACTTAAACTAGCATTCCAAGCGAAATTATGAACCATCGCCACCCATATATACTGTGTTGGGATGATCAATTAAAAAGATGGTCTGTGATCACTAAAAATGTCTGAATTTTCAAAAATCAACCGGGCAAAAACTAGTGACCAATTTGGCATAAGCTTACATTGAAAATTGAACCCTCCATTAAAACTCTATTTTGACAGGAATTTTCAACAAAAAACCCATTTTCCCTACTAATATTGAGGGGAGTGTGTATACAACATTTCAAGTTTCTACTATGAACAGTTAGGGCTGGCAAAAGTCCGGATACATAGATACATATAAATGTGTGAACACATGAATAACCTAAACCTTTGGTAGCAGTGATTGTCTACTGGAGGAACTTTAGTCAGGGGGAAGAGAGGGGTTAAATAAACAAATTCCTTTAACTGGAGAACTGGAAAAAATACCCATTTTATTCAATTTATAATTCAGATTCCATCCAGAAGTAAAAGGTGGGGGATTAGAATATTTCATGTAAGTAGTTGGTGTGAATAAACTAGGATTTTCTTCTTTTTTTTTTTTTACCATATCCAGGACTGTCTAGTGTCTATCCCATTAATTAATACATTTCGATCTGAATTTTTGTAATGAGGGATCATCAATAAATGTATAGACATTTTTTGACTGTTGTCCTCATCTTGGTTTATCTTTTGAACACAGCATTTTGGACGTTGTATCCTATGGCCTTCTAGGGAACTCTCCCACCCGAAAATAGACAGCGGAATGAGGACATTCTGCCCCCACACTTCAAAGAGGGCCACTCGTCCCAGCATTCCAAACCCTCACCATTTACTACACCCACCTGAAGAAGGCTGTAGGGGACTTTTTCCGGAATGTTGTGTTCAAAAGATGAACCAAAATGAGGACAACAGTCCAAAAGAATCTATAAATATTAATTAATACCTATTTAACTCTTGAAGTCCTAAAGAGCATGAGGCCACATGTAAACAAACATGGCTAAAAATCCTAAAACGCATGAGGCCGCACGCGTCTTTCTTGCAATATTGCCAATTTTCACAACATTCTGCTCACAAGTAAAGACACTATCAACATTTGAATAAACAAACCCATTTTTAGCCATTTTCTGCTCAATCATTACAGGACTGGGCTTTGGATGTAGAAAATTTTCAACAGGATGTTAAACTGTTAACATCTTAAACTGTTTTTGGTATTTTTTTTCCAGACTCAGATGCGACACTTGTTAGTTGAAGAGCTGCAGGAATGTGTCCCAGGCGGAAATATTCTCAAGAAACGAGCCTCTGCTGCTGCTGCTGCCGCTGCTGAAGATGATAATTCACTTTTGCTGCGGGCAGCAAACAGTCTTGTGGCTAATCATCTCCAGAAGAGTGAATATGAATACACGATGGGAATATTCATTCCCGAGAGTGGCACATATCCAGACAAAGTAAGTAATTTGCCATTTCCACATGACCAAAAATATATATGTTATTATGCAAAAGTTTCCAACACCAGTTTTTTGGCACAATGTTAGGGAAATCTTAGTGTGTTTGAATTTTACGCAGCTCTTCAGTGCTTGTGCAATCAACTGTAGTACATCGTTTACAAGCCTTAGGAAAAATTCATAAACTAAGAAACTGGATTCCTTATGAACTTAAAGAAACAAACATTGGTCAGCGTTTAAACACCTGATTTTCTCATATCAACACAGAAAAAAGTTATTTTTGGATAAGATAGTCACTGACCATGAAAAATGGATTTATTATGAGAATCCAAAATTAAGAAAATTGTGTGTCTAGATCCAGGACAGCCTACTACATCTCAACCTAAACAGAATCTAGGGCTAAAAGTTCTGTGTTTGATTGGATTCAGAGGGAATTGTTCCGTGGGAATTGTTGGAACCTGAACTGTTACTGCACAATACTACAATGAGCAATTGGCTGATTTCAATGCTGCATTGGAAAAGAAAACCTTTTTTCTGAGCAAAGTCTACCAGTAATTTTGCTGCATGGCAATGCCTGTCATCATGTTACAAATGCAATGCAGCAAATTATCATGGATCTCGGATAGAAGGAATGTGTTTCTATTTTTTTTTAATGCCTGAAAAATTGCCACAAATAAGTGGTTACTTTATTAAAAACTGAGCATCAAAATATAAAACATTTCTTGTCTCTTCACAGATGTTTTCCACGGCTGATCTGCTGCAACTGCTTCATATTAATCCATCATCTGAATTGTACAAAAGGCTGGTAAGTAAAGTTGCTGAATGTTTACTCCAAATAATGCTTGACAAGAAGTTTATTGAAATGGGTCGATGTACCAGATTTGCATTCTTATGAAAACCAATATTTTAAATGGTCTGTTATTGTCAATCTGGGTCAGATTAGAGAAACCCGCAAATGCAGCAGTTAAAAAAAACTGACCAAAGAAAAAGAAATTTAAGCATCTTATGTATTAATTTTGTGTAAATAATCTGAATTGTAAATCAAATTGATTTTCCTAATGTTAGAAACCGTCAACCAATAACTGTCAACATAGGTTTCTTCAGTTTTTAAGTTGGTCTGGTGGGCTATCTATGTATCATGTGTACAGGCTGCACCAATGGAGCTACAGGGCTGACAATTTCAACATTTACTCCTTATTATGTCTAGCAAAACCTTTTTTCTTTTTGAAAAGTTTTAGCGGGGGGGTTCAATTTGCAATGTAAGTTTAGGCTAAATTGATCCCTTAGTTTGTGTCAGGCAATATTCACACTTGTTTTTTGAAAATTCAGACTTTTTTAGTGATCACTGCCCAACAAAAGGCTAGAGAAGTAACTTAATCATTGATCACCCCTTTTTCCAATTTTTGAATTGATCACCCTCAACATGGCATGCTGCCAAAACATGTTGGTTTCTATTGAGTGACTAACCAGACTTGTTTCATCTAATTTTTACAGGATGCTCACAGCCTTTTGGCTAAGATCAAAGTGTAGTATCTGTTCTTTTAAGCCGCCATGGCCTCGAAGTTCAGAAAACCATTGCCCTTCGGAGGTCCTTGTGGCATGCTCGGGTATCATCCTGG
>VCCN01002007.1:4986505-5000827 GCA_006491835.1 Architeuthis dux
GGCATTTGTCTCAGTGACAGGGATTTGGGATTCTTTTTTTTACAAGTCATTTTAAACGGTGTTCTGTTTTCTTCTCTTTCAGGTTTCCCGGTTTGCCAGTTATTCAAAGAAAGGTAAATTTCTTTTATATACCATATTTGTACTTTGTTTTTTTTTTCAAATTCTGACCCTCAAAATCACCCAGCATCCCACCCAATGCAAGTCAGGCTTGGGATCAAGTGCAACATATTCAGCAATGTGACTTAACAAAAGTTATAGATGGCATGTTTGAAGGACACATTGGTGACACGCATGATTGAGTGGAAGTCTTACATGTAAACTTGTCATGTGACTTAAGTACATGTCATGATTGTATGGCTTCTATAATAGAATGCATATAAAACAAACAGCAAGCATTCAAAGAGCAACATTCCGACATTCACGCTCAGTGAGCATTTGTTTGTCCCTGCCTTTCGGGTGCCCCGCACCTTAAAGTGCATTGCTGGAGAGGGTCAGACAAAATGAGATAAAGAGGGCTTGTTTTTTTTTTTTGTTAGACTCGGACAATTAAAGAATAATAAATTTCATCCTTTGTTCAACCTCTTTCTCTTCATTCTGCATTTAAATGTCTGAATAATCAAATATATTTGACCAGTCATGGCATCAAATGTAATATATTACACAAGCTTGGAATCCACAAATCAATCCTGGCAATGTTACAATAAATATGTTAAGTGCCCAACGAACCATTTTTAAAAGTTGATATTTTCATTATTTTTAGAGCTACAATGCTCATTTTTTTTATTTTGAAGCTTGAACACTGCATTATGATTCATAGTGTTCAAACTTCAAAATAAAAAAAGCTGAGCATTGTAGCTCTAAAATATCAACTTTTTAAAAATGGTTCATTGGGCACTTATCATGCATGACCACTCAAATATGATATATTTTTCCAACATATTTCATGCTAATTTTAAGGGTGCATCCTATATGCTGCAAAATATTTTTCAATTTTAAACATTTTTAAAAAACTTTACAACACGTTTTGCTGCTTCATAAAATTAAAATTACTTTTTTATTATTTTCTATAGTTTTGAGAAGGGTCATTAATATTCAAATGGTTCTTCGGATGATTGAACTCCTTGTTATTTGTGTTGTAAACATGTTGTTTCGGTCGATCCATTCTTCGGTCACTTCTCAACAAATCTAAACCCGACAAGACAAAGACACAGAAACACCTGGGTGATGTGCTATAAGGGTTACCCCCCTTTAAACATCTGTTTAACCCATCAGACTCGGATTTTACACCTGAAGAAGGCCAAAGAATGGATCGGCCGAAACGTTGTGTTTACAACACAAATAACAAGGAGTTCAATCGTCTGAAGAACCATTTGAATACTTCATTATTATTGACATTTTATTTCAGGTTTCCTATGGCAACTTCTGTGTGAGCTTTCTTCTCTGTATTCTTCTGCCACTGTCAGTACATCAGTGCAGACAGACTTTATGCCTCAATATTCGTTATCTACACTTGGTAAGATAAGTTTTAAACTTTATTTCTCTTGTATACGAACTTGATTATAATTGAAAACTTTTGCTCCGAATTCTCCAATTACTCCAGTATCAAATTTTGATTTCTTGAATGTGATTCCACAGATTTTCCTTTGATTATTTTTTTTAATATTGACTTTTGACATGTTCGATCATTCGTAGTACAATCCGCACAAATCTTTATTTTGCATTTCTAACTTTTTAAAGCTAATTTTCTTTCATCTCCAGTTTTAGAATCAATAAATATAAATCTGACAATTTGGACCATTTTTTAAAAAAAAATGGAAGCTGATGTGACAGTAGAAAAGTCATCTTTTTGAATGTAGTTAGTTAAAACTAATCACTCCTAATGCCATCTAATGGCAAATTTTTGATTACCCAATAAGTTGTTGCTGATAAAGAAATCGATTTTGAAGACGTTTATATCTATGACTGTTTTCTTTTTAAGATGAGAAGCTGAATGGAGTTGAAAGAATTTACCGCTCCAAGAAAGAGAAACACCACGAAAATGCGATGCTTGGTCTGGAGGAAAAGCTGGTATCACTTCAAAGACAACTGGAGGAACGATATGAAACTGAGCTGCAACTGGAGGTTGGACTAGTCTTATAGATTTCATTAGAAACACATTTGTATAAATGAATAGGTTGTCACTTTGGTTTGCAGTTGATGCATTGTTAACAGTTTGGTTAACACTTCTTAGAGGCATCTGAAAGTACTTTATTGAATCTAAGAAGGTCCATGAAAAGCAACTAATACCTTTTCCCCCCTCAATTATTTCATATCTCTGCATTTGTTATTGACCGATTTTCTATTGTGATATTTTGTAAAGTACTCTATTGTTTGACTGTGAAGAACTTGAACAGATTTATAAAAGAAAATAATTTCACTTTTAAACCAAACTCTATGACTTGGCTAGACCTTCTAAACAAAAGAAAAGTGCTTAAAAATGGATATTTGTGTATCTGGATACAAAGGAGAAATATCAGTTTAAAAGATGTGGCCAGAATGATCTGTTTTGTAACAATGGTTTAATTTAGATCTGCTCACTGTGGTTATTTTAGTCATCCAAGATGTGGTCACTATAGTTATCTTAGTCATTCCAGATGTTGCCACTATGGTTATTTTAGTCATTCCAGATGTGGTCACTATCGTTAATTTTAGTCATTCCAGATGTGGTCCATATGGTTATTTTAGTCATTCCAGATGTGGTCCATATGGTTATTTTAGTCTGGAAGGACTAAAATAGCCATAGTGGCAATCAGATGTTGCCACTATGGTTATTTTAGTCATTCCAGATGTGGTCACTATGGTTATTTTAGTCATTCCAGATGTGGTCACTATGGTTATTTTAATCATTCCAGATGTTGCCACAATGGTTACTGTAGTCACTGCTGTTTAAAACTGAATGACATTATAAACTTATAAATGGATAAACCGTTATTTAAAATGGTGAATAATTTTAGAAATTGTCTCTTTTCACTATTAATTTTTGACTAGTTTTACCTTCATTTTTGTTGCTTTTTATCCTGATGAGATGAGAAGACATAGCTATATATGACTGTAGATTTGACTCTACTTCACTAGTTGGTCTCTAGCCAAATTGGTAAAGGTGATGTTCATGTCAGACTGGCACTCATGATATGGGATGGGAGTTTGAATCTCATTAGAGGCTGCTTATTTAAAAAACAGTTGTAGAATGTAATAACTTGAAGATTATGATAAAAAGCAACAGTAAGATGAACAAAAACCTAGTCAAAAAATTAATATTGTGAATAATAATATTGCTTGTTTTCAGTATTATTGAAAATATATGAATGATTTTGTGTTGTATTTAAATTGCAAAGATGCACTGTGGAATTTCCATGGTGTTATCATTTTTTAAAAATTATAATAAGTATTATTTCTTTTTGTTGGTCTTTAAAGTTGACCCGAATGAAGGAGAACGATTTGGTAAAATTCAGAATGGAAGAAAAGGAAAAATGCAGAAAAGAACTTGAGCTCTCTAAACGGGAGGTAAGAATAATCAGAACAATGCATGTCTTTATGTGGAGTCGTTGTATTTGATTTTGAACTTAATCATAACTACTGAGATCTCAACTCCGAGTTAACCTTTGCTCGCATCTATACACAATTCTTTGTCTGCCTGTTGTTTCTAGAAGACCCTGCAAAGAATTTTATGAAAAGTAACCCTGTCAGAGTAGAGATACCAAAACACACTGACCAATAATAAAGTAGTTATATCTGCAATTATCACTCATTCAAATAAATCAGTGGGTAAGTCATCTTCTTGTTTTGAAGAAGTCCTGGTGGAGGATTCGTTCCTTCTGCCAGGAAGTTCTGAAAAACATTGCTCGGGATTCATCCCATAACCCTAGTCCAGCGAGCTCAGGATTCGTCCTGAGATCAAATTTCAGCATGCCCAGGATTCATCCTGTGACTGTCAGGCCTGCCCTAATGTCCTCATGACATTAGATGCAGGGACATGGGATATTTTTAGAACTGCCTGTACATATGCGTGCGGGACGCCACACTAAAAACGGCTGTGTGTCAAATCTGTCCTCGTGGGGAGGCAAATAAACAAAAATTCATCTTCTTGTTAATAAGAGCTTGAATTAACTTTTAAAGATGGAATCATCTGGAACGGATTGATCAGTAGTTTTGTTATTACTGTATATACCAGCACATAAGTTGACTTTTTAAGCATCAATGATTATCCCTAATCTGTTTAGACCCTGTGAACTTGACACTCTGATGGACACAATGCTGCCTTATGTTGGAGAGTCGGCTTATCTGGCGAATATTGAACTAAACTTGAATTAACACCTTCATTTTGGAGCCGGCATATGTTAATCTTGTTAGATTGCAGAATCCTATGGATCAGAGTATAGTATCCATTTTTATCATTTCAAGAATATGTTATACAGCTAATTAGTTTAGATTTTAAAACTTGAAAAAATCTTCGGATCAAGTTCACATCAGGCACCCTAAAATTTGTCAAATCAAAAAGGGACACATTTTTCCTCAACACCGAATGTAAGTAACTTCGAACATTTCAGAGACCGACTAGAGACACCAGTTCAGGATAGTTTCTTCTTCGATTGTCAACACATGGACTTTGTTTATCTTGGTAACATTGCTGACATTTGAGTGACATCATCGGTGTCGAGGAAAAATGAGTTCCTTTTTGATTCGACAAATTTTAGGGTGCCTGATGTGAACTTGATCCAAATCTTCTAATGAAAACGACTTATTCGCATCTTGTAGAGACTTATGTGTTTTATGATATATAAATAGATGTGGGCATGTGTGGGTTCCAATTGTAAACATTTTTAAATACATTTGATTGAAAATATGACTTTTCATAATACTAAAAAGAGTATTTGAAGTCTGGAGAAACTCACAAATAAAACTGATTAAAAAGATATGAAATCATGTTCTTGATGAGAAAATTATGTGCATCATATTTTTGTTACATTTATGAATATTTCTGTATATTTAATACCTTAAAAATATATAAGGGTGGAGCACTTAGTCTGCAGTTCGACATGTAGTTATTAACTGAATTTTGATCTGAAATTTCTCCGTACAATGTTTGATCTATGTGATTAATAGAGATGAGTTTGGTTAAGTGCATTGACAAGGATAGAGATTATGTTGAAAAATAAATATTTGTTATTAATTGAAATCCATCCCTGTAACAGGACCTTTAACCGCATGTGTCTTTTGCCTTGCGTTGTCGGTTGTAGCAACGGTGAGAACGTGGGCACTCCCCACCGCTATTGTTGATATGCTGATCCAATCCTTCACGTCCGGAATGTGACTCCCCCATGCTGTGTTCCTGATCAAGAGATCACCCGGGTGCTGATGAAGGACAGGAGGACGCTGGGTCGAAAGGTGTCACAAGGGAAAATAAAGGTTACCGAAAAAACGACAACACGTTGATCAAAAATCAACAAGAGAAAGATTTACTTCTGCAAGGTTTACAATTCAAAAGCCCTTCCCACTTGGTGGATGGCAATGTGATACTTAGGTGGCCCTCTCGTTTGAATTCGGAAGATCGTGCAACGCCAGTGACTCATAACACAGTTAGCCTTTCCCAAAAAGGCTTCTTATTACTGGTTGGTACTTGAGGGTTGGATGGCTATGTTGGACTTCAACTTCAGGCTGCGATACACCCAGGATGTCGGTCAGAAGCAAGGTATGGCAATTCGTCTTGTAGCTTCTAGCTACAACTGCAAAACGAGCTGATTCGAACTGAAGTCTATGCTGCGAGTCGCCGCCTTATATGATAACCAAACCAAAACTAGGGTGGTTCTGGAGGGTGTGTAGGGGACAACCCCCCCTATGGTAATTCTGACAATGTTTTGTCTGCAATCTGTCGACACTTGTACCTTCCACCTGACCCAGGGTTGTTTACTCAAAAGGGGAACTTTTCTATTTCTCTTGTCTGGATATTTCAGGTCAACTTAAGTACATATTTCGACTCATACAGTCTGCAAAGACGAACAGTGATGTTTGGGAAAATAATATTCACCAAATCTCAACTTATTTTGGCTCATCTGTCATCTCACTTGTCTGGGAAAATAATATTAATTTACAATCTAAAAGCACCTGCTTTTTAGCCTGTGTAATAAAGGTTACAATGAAAAGTACATATTCACACACTCCTAATTTCTGGGTGTCCCATGTATCCGCTATGTACTTGCAAAATCCAAAATCTCTCAATAAAATATTCTTTACTTGTAAAATCTCAAATCTCTTAATAAAAGTATTCCTCCCCGGAATCTTATCAACTTAATTAACCCCTGGCCATCCATAGTATCACACCCTAACTGATGGAGTACAATTTTGATGATTGTGTGTGTGTGTGTGTGTGTGTGTGTGTTGGGAGTGGATCAATAAGTCCACAGCCTGACATATAGTTGATAGCTGAATTTTGATCAAAAATTTTCACTGCGATAATGTGATAATTATATTGATATTTATTAGTCGAGAACCTATATTTCCCCGGCGCTGGTGTGAGCGACTGCTAAATGAGTGGCCTAAATCGTAAATGTGAATAAAGTAACAAACTCTGTGCGGGGATCGAACCCGCGTCCACCCTGTAAGCAACCTTATATGCAGGTTCTGCTCTACCGACTGAGCTAACGAAGATCTCATGGTAGGCAGGAGTCTTTTAATCCTACACTTTGTTGGCTTCTCTACTCTCACATTTGTATTTTAGGCACAAATATATTTGTGGTTCTCTATGTCGACAGTATGAAATCAAATGATGGATAATTTTATATATGTGATTAATATTCACCAGTGAATTGAGTGCATTGACAAGGAAGGAGATTATGTTGAAAAATAAATCTTTGTTGTGTAAAAGTAGAGCTGCAACTGAACAGTTGTGTACTCAAGTGCAAAGCAACAAAAAATTTTTAATGTAAGATATTTGAAATATGTAAAAAGAAAAATTATTTTATAAAATCCCCAAAAGTACTTAGAGATTTGTTAAAAATATGCATCCAGACTGAATTTGGTGAGGATTGTGTAGTGTCTCCCAGCTTGTGGGAATCTCACTGAAAGGGAAGATGAAGCAAAGGAACAAGGACGAAGACAATGTGATGTTTAACAGATCATGCTCAGAGAAGAAGTGGCTAGCATCTTTTCTCCACGTGTTTATCTTTATTTTGCCGTTAGCAAGGCGCACAACCGGAAACTCACTTCTGTCATTATGGGCTTTGGCAAGGGAGGTAACTAGAGGTATTTATCTCCATTAGTGTTAGCCCAAACACAACAGATCGGTCAAAAATTATGCCTTGGGGGCCTACACGCACAGAGATTTTCCAACCGCTATAAGGACGAACAAGAAATGGGGAGGGATTCAAACTTAAGTTTTGTTACCACACGCTTCATGCTTGATAAATGCTATTTTTTAATTTTTTTTATCATTAGGCTATGAATTTATTGATGTACCTACATATATTTAAAAAATACTGTAAGATCGTCCACCTGATAGATCGCCCATGGGCAGTTATTTTAGGTGGGCATTTATTTGGAGGTCAAGTTTTTGTAGATGAAAATTTGAAAGCATCTATGTTTTAGTGCACTTTAGTATAAAAAAACTGGAAAACTTGAATAATTAAGACATCAAGTCCAAAATATCTATCAATTCATTGTACAAACAAAAAGTTGCTTCAAAGAAATTAATTTGCTCAATACTTCTTCACTATTGCTGAATGAGTTTGAAAACAAACAAGTTATATTATTTATTTATTTATTACAATTAATTAAATTATTTTTTGTGTTTGCAGGTACTAAATACAGTCTATATAATATATAGACTGTATTTAGTATATATATAATATATATGTTCGGCTCTCTTAGCAACTTAAAAAGAAAATACTGTCCAAAGAAGTACCAAATACGATTAAAACGAGCTACCAATTGATAGTGAAGTGAATAAAAACATAACTTTTATTGTTTTATTATGCTTAATTTAACAGTTGTGATGGCCTTTGAATAATGGCCCTTATAATAATGGTCCATTTTTTTCCCACCCAAATTTGGCTGTTTTTCCATTTTACCTCCCTGGGCAATCTTACAGTAGATCCCGGTAACTGTTTTTATATTGGTTAACGTTTAAATTGTTGTCTTTTCTTATCTAGTTGGAAAAAAACTACCAACTCCGATTGAATGCTTTGCGTGAGAGAGAAAGGAACTTTACAGAAAGACTACAAAAAGAAGAGGAGGTGAGAACATTTTAAAAAGCCTTGTATTATCCTTAAAAGTGAAATTTGCCTGTTTATTTTTCATTCCATGAGTTGTTTGGACTATTGAACTCAGCCTTTGTGTTGCTTTTATTGTTAGCACACTATTTCAACCAATTCATTCTGCAGCCTTCTTCAGGTGTGCCATCCATAAGGAAAAAAAAGGCGGTCTCTTTTACAGAAAAAAAGTTTGTGAACAGAAATAGTGACTAATATTGACAGGCTTGGCTCTTTCCCAGAGCACTACGACTTTTTAATGAAACAACTTTATCAAAATGATATTTCATTAAAATGACTTTTTATTGAAACAAATTTATCAAACAACTTTTTATTGAAACGATATTTCATCAGAATTACTTTTTATTAAAACGACTTTTTAAATTTGTAATTTGTAATTTAAGTAAACCCCAATCTCCCAGACCAACTAGCATCAGCTTTGAAGCTCTGAATCACCTAAAATCATCCATCATCTAGCTCCCCCCACCACACATTGACCCTAGAAGAGTAACTCCCAGACCTGTAGCATAGCTCCCCCCACCACACATTGACCCCACCCAGAAAACCAGAAATCTGTAGCATAAATAGACAGCATTTTCGAGCCACCACATATGAGATGGGTGGCACACACATCCAGGATCGCTAGATGCAGACCACACGGATATCTGCAGGACTTCTGCCATGTTCAATTTTCTTCTGAAGACGTCGCTAGCCCCGACGAAATGCATTAAGATGTATCCTCGTGATAATAAACATGTTTGAGATGTAACAAGCTTTCTCACTCTTTTTTCCTTTTCCACATTGTCTAACCATACCCATCAATTTAAGTAAAATAAAAATTTTAAATAATTTAAATTTAAAATTTCACTTTTTAAAAATTGTAACATAGGGATGCCCAAAACTTTTCACCAGGAAGTCGACATCTGAGAAAAGATAAGCCCCAAATTTGTTCAAAAGCTAATTTTATTATCAAAATCTTTGCGTCATTAATCAGAAAGATTGGAAAAAATTTGATATAAATATTCTTTGAGTAAGCTCTATAGAACCAAAGATTTTTTAAAAAGTGTAAACAAAAAGTTTATGTCGATTAAATTCAAGTAAAAGTGGAAACAAGTTTGTAAAATAAAGTAAATATTGAATTCATAACAATCTACGTTTATGATTAATGAAAATCTGTTTTTCTTTTTTTAAATTTTTTTTTTAGACAAATTTGGGCTTTTTTTGTATCAAGGAAAAAACTTTTTTAAAATTTTAATTACGTTTTTAAAATAGGGTGTCAATTTCCCGGTGAAAACTTTGGGCATACCTACTGTAACGTTCTAGTTGTGTTTAGTGCCCTTGTTCACTTTGTTGTTCTTTCTGTTGTAGCTGTGTGAGATTAGAATGCGTTTGATTTGTAACTGTGTTAAGAAAAGGAGATGGAACAAAAGACACGTGTTGATCAGGGCTATTGCCTGTGTAGAACTGCCGCTTTCCCCGTTCCTACTTCCGGTCCGCGCTTTCTGGGACCGAAAACGGAATGGGGGCCTCTGGTAGCTTGCTTCAGCATGTTTATTGATTTAACATAACATACATATATATAAACATTACACCTACAACTGCCAGTTTTATAGATTATGTGCTATAGATCACAGATAAATAATTATTTGATCATTTTTTTTGCAAAAATTAATGATTATTTGATCATTTTTTTTGCAAAAAAAATTTAGAAAGTATAAACAAAAAAGAATCAAACATTTCGATGAAAATTCGTGCCATGCTTTCCCAGCGCAAGCCAATCGGACATTACAAGTGATTCCATATATATATATATATATATATATATATATGGATGCTCTCCAATTCCCTCCCTGCTGAGCAAAGAAAACCACACTGCACTGAAATCTATACTGGACTGACTTGTACATCTTTCCTTTAATTTTCTCACTCTCCTGTGATGTTCCCTATTATTTGGAAAACAAAAGCAAAATCCTTAGAATAGTAAATAATTAATGTTGAACCTTGTAATATTTTTCTCTTCCAGATGCAGTTGAAGGAGACGTACATCCAAAGGCAGTCTCTGTTGGAAGAAATAAGTGCTCTTCGAGAACGTGATGCTGGCATCACTCGTACATTGGAGGGGATCAACAGGTAAGAGGTCATCTAAACCAGGGATCCCCAACCTTTTTGCACTGCAGACCGGTTTAATATTGACACTATTCTTGCGGACCGGCAGACGGTTTAATCACAAACGGAATATAAGTGGCTAATACACTCAATTTTTATCTAAAGGGTTTATCTAACGTATTTAATATTAAGATCTAAGGAAAAGAATTTGGTTTTATTTTACAAAGAACTGGCTGATGGGGAGGAGAGGCTGTTAATCCCAACCAAAATATTGGTGATAAGTCAACAATAAGTCACTTATAAGTGGCTAATAAACTCAATTTTGTTTCTAAAAGGGTTTATCCAATGAATTAATATTAAAAGGAAATTATCTATAGTTTTGAGAAGGGTCATTTAACATTCAAATAGTTTTTTGGACGATTGAACTCCTTCTTGCATGTTGCGTTATAAGGGTTACCTCCTTTGAAATTAAAAACTTCTGTTTACCCCATCACAATCAGATATTACACCTGAGGAAGGACAAAGAATGGATCAGTCGAAATGTCATGTTAACAACACAAACTACAAGGAGTTCAATCATTTGAGGAACTATTTGAAAAGGAAATTAATTTTATTTTATTTTACAAAGAAATAAGAATATGGATATAATTTGTATGTCTAAGTACAATAGCAGGTTCATATCGTTTCCTCGCTGCCTGGCAGCACATGCATTGTACCTGGTACCGGTCCGCAGCACAGTGGTTGGGAACCACTGATCTAAACAGCTTGTGACATTTAATGATTGATGCGATTATCATGATATATTGAGTAAGAGCAGGGGGCGGGCCACCCCGGGTGACACCATCAGAGGGGGTGACGCCAAGATGACTGCCTAAAAACTTTTCATATCGTTTTGTGGTAATTCTTTTTTCTAATGATAGATCTCTTCTGTCCACACGATATCTCCAAAAGTATTCAATTAATTTCAATGAAATTTTGTGGAAGAGTGAGAAATGGAACAGGGAAGAGTTGGTTAAATTTAGAAAAAGGGAAAAATATTTCAGAATCAAAAAGAATTCATGGATCGGGGGGATTTTTTTTTTGTTTGTTTTTTTTTCATACATTTATGTATACGCTAATGATTGTCTACACAATATCACCAAAAATTCTCAATGGGTTTCAATGAAAGAAGTGATTATATTTTGGGGCTGATCCATGCACAATTATCTCCCTTACGTCGTAGTTATATGTCCACACCACATAATATAGCCAAAAGTTCATGTCTGTCTACATGATATCACCAAAGGTTCTCAATAAATTTCAATTAAATTTTCTGGAAGGGTTAGCAATGAGCTATGAAAGATGTGATTAAATTTTGGGGCGGATCCATGCACAATTATTTCCCCTGATAATGACGTTGCCAGAGGTATACACTCTCTGAGTGCTTTATAGTTTTATTGTATAGTTTTTTTTTAGATACTGAATAAAAACATTTTCATGGTACCCCTACTTATTTTCTTCATATTATTTCACAAAGTCAGAACCGAAAAATTGAAAACTGAAGATGAATAAAATTGTTTGTAAATGTAGGCTTATGCCATCACATTCAATAATATGGGAGAATCATGAATAGTATTAGTACAAAAAGATCACCAAAATTCTAGATATCCTGGGAAGAGAGCAAGTTCTGTATGGGGGGGGGGGTGTCACCATAAGTTACCGCCCTGGGTGACACCAACCATAGGCTCACTACTGATTAAGAGGAGGACTACGTAACTAAACATTTTTATCTTGGGTATGACATATAGGGAGAAAAGTCTGCATGAAGAGAAAATGAGAAGTCAGGAGGAACTTGTACGCCAGAAATTGAATGAAGTGAATCGTATGGAAATGGAATATCACCAAAGGCTTCAAAATGAAATCAACAAGTAAGTCTCCTTTATTAATCACTGCTACCAAAGGTTTAGGTTATTCATGTGTTCACACATTTATATCTATCTATGTATCTGGACTTCGCCCAGCCCTAACCGTTCATAGTAGACACTTGAGATTTTGTACACACACTCCTCTCAATGAGTAGGGAAAATGTATTTTTTTGTTTTTTGAAAATCTTCCCCCCTAAATTTATTAAAGCCTAATGGTTTAATTGATTGATTGATTTGTTTAGCGATTATTTAATGCCGAAATTGGTTTAAACTTCCAAAAGTCAGGTTTTTTTGTTGTTTTTTTTTTTTTTTTTAATAATCTTGTGCAAGAACAGGTGGCCCCTGTTTGGGGGGTCTTACCCCTCTGCAGGGGATGCAGTCGGCGTATTCTAGGCCCCAGCCAACAGGGCCGAAGAGGGCCTCGGGGACTTATTTTACTAAACATGAGAAGTTCTTATTTTGTAACAGTTAATTGAAGAAGTAATAATAACTGGTCAGGTTAATCACACAATAGAAACTGTCATGCGACCAGTCTTTTGGCAGCAATTAAAAAAAATTGTTAAAAAGGGGGTGATCAATGAATAAGTAACTTCTCTCGCCTTTTGTTCGGCAGTGATCACTAAAATAAAGTCATGAAAACTGCCAGACACAAACTAATGGACCAATTTAGCATAAACTTACATTGTAAATTGAAACCCCCCACTAAAAACCTATTTTAGGTGGGAAAATTTAAAAAAAACAAAAACGTTTTTTGTAGACATAATAAGGAGTAAATGTTTAAATTTTCAGCTCTCTAGCTCCATTGGGGCGGCCTGTATGTGTGATACGTACATATATACATAAATAGCCAACCACCCGGCCAGACTCACTTAAAAACTGAAGAAACCTATGTTGACAGTTTTGGTTGATGGTTTCTAATAATAATTAGACAATATTTATAATTCTACAAGGCTGGTAGGGAGTGCGGAGAGGCGTAACAGTTACCTGTATGGAAATTGAGTTCAAATTCCAGCCGAGGCTACTTACGTTCACTTTGCACTACTACCCCCCCCCAGGAAAGGCATGAATCCACTTATCTGCACAGCTACGGATAAATAGCAGGGTTAGGGTTGGAACAAGCCTTTATTCCTGTAAGGCAGTCCATCTTGGGTGTGGACCATGGCAACTCCACCTCTTAAAAACCTACTTGATACTGAAACTATAATGTGCCCCCTATGCTCCACAAGGAATCTACAGGAAAGGCTGATGAGATGTAAGGAATGCGTTAATATTTTCTGCAGTCAATCTAAGGAACAAGATTAATTTTTAGTCACCCTGCATCTGGTCTCCAATGCCATAAAAAGTGTTCAGTGGAGAGCCACCAAGACCATTCCAGTGCTGGGAGATATATCTTACATTTAGTCTAGAGACCCTTGAATACAGAAGAAAACGTGCTGACCTACTAGAGGTCTATAGAATCCAGAACAACATACATAGAGTGGATACTGACGTTCATTGCTCAAAATGCCCTGATAAGAAAATGCTTACTTCATCTATCTGCAGTAAAACCAGAGGACATAGCCATAAACTACAAAATCAGACCTCCACTGGTGTTAGAAAAAATTTCCTCTCGGCAAGAGTAGCAAACACATGGAACAACCTAAGTGAAAAGACGGTCACATCCGAGAATATCAATATTTAAAAAAATAATCTTTGTTCTGATATCGGATGTACCAAATTTAACTACCATTTTTCTTATTAGTTTAAACCCAGCCTAAATACATTGAAGCTGGCTTAATGACGCAATTAACTGCTGTCAAAAAGAGCCTATTTCAAGTATATATATATATATGACTAAAGGATTACCTTGTTCCTTAGTGTTAACTTTAAGAAATATTATCATTGAAAGAAATGCATAACTCATGTAAGTGTTGATTTAAAAGAAACCCTATTCATTGTCATATACATGAATATAAATAAAATGTTTTGTTAAAAAATACATTTTTATCTATATATATGATGGGTGTGGTTAGACAATGTGGAAAAGGAAA
>VCCN01002007.1:5012503-5025041 GCA_006491835.1 Architeuthis dux
TATATAATACACACACACATTTTTGCTCTAAATATTACAAATTTCATTGATAAAAGACTGGCATTGTCAGGTTTTCCTTTTCAACTTGTGTTTAATAAGCCTCACCAAACGGCAACTTCTGCCTACATATGTCTGTAATCTCCTGATATGATGATTTTACCTTTTTGGTAAAGTAAATCTGTTCCTTTTTTTTTTATAGAACATACAGCATGGATACAGATGTTTCCAGAATAGACTGATGCAAGGTGCGAGTCCTCCTGCCAGAACTTCTATCACTGATGAAGCTCTCGATGAAAATGTTCCAAGAAAAACTTCCAAGAAAAAGTTCCAATATCTCAGTGGCGGGGAGAGAGGTAATGTAGAAAAATCTTCCTTTATCATCAGATTGTTGTGATTTTCTTCTTTCTGATATGATTTAACCCACTGTACCCTGTCAAGGGGAGTTAATTGAATTTGTTTTCATTTGGCCTAGTTTTTAAGGGGTTAGATTTAATCTATTTGAATCTCTTTATCTAGGAAAATAGTATTAAACAGTTCTTGAAATGCTGTAACCACCACCTAAAATCCATGTAAATATTGAGTCTGGTATATTTCACCTTTTTGTATTTAAACAAATTTCTGGCAGACATATCTTCTCATCTGCCTAAAAATATCTTGACTCTAAACAAAATAAAAGTTTACCTGATTCTTTATGTAACTGTTGTATCTTTGATGTCAACTGTATTATATTGGAGTAATCCTGTCTGGCCGATTTTTGTATTTGTGCCCGTGTTGTCTCTGGTCGCACAAAGTAATAAATAACTTCTGGTTACTTGAACCGTAACTCCAGTTCATTAATGTGTTGCTCACATACCCCCCCCCCTGTTTACAATGTATACAACCTCTGCTTCCAGAACGAGTTTCTTTCACCATCCAATTTCTTACTAAAGCGAGACTTTAAACTGAAGGTGAGACTTAACACTGTTGAATAAGAAGTGGTAAGAGGTGACATTACAGCATGGTTCGACATTAACGTTGTTGGTAAAAATGTGTTCAGGACAAACAAATATCTTCCCCGGGATGACTCTGGGACAGAAATGATTTTTTTTTTTTTTTTTTTTTTTAAATCACTTCCATCCCGGACTCATCCAGGAAAGATATCTGGTGAGGATTGTTCTTGTAGTTTTGTTGTTTTTGTTACAGTAGAAAAACAAAGTCAATTCCATGTTTGCACTGGAGTTTGACAATTATTTATTTCCTCAACATTTTAATGGTGTTTTTATTAACAACTATAGATGATAATAACAAAGTAAAGAAACAACATTTTGATTTTGGGACCATTTACATTTTCTTTCGGGATGCTTAAAATTGTTTTTCGGGGCGGTTCTGGGACGATACCAGGATGGTTCTGGCGCGGTTCCGGGAGGGTAGTGAAAAAAGTTAGTCTGGAGCCATGCATTACAGTAGTAGTGAGAGTACCCAACAGTAACTCACTTCTATCTTTTTCATATTCTGTTTATTAGTTGCCTCTTTTGTTGATTCTGTTTTTTAGTTGCCTCTTTTGTTGATTCTGTTTTTTAGTTGCCTCTTTTGTTGATTCTGTTTATTAGTTGCCTCTTTTGTTGATTCTGTTTATTAGTTGCCTCTTTTGTTGATTCTGTTTATTTTCTGCTGTAGGTTTGAGAATGAACTTTTTTTTTGTTTTTGTTCACCTTTTCTTTATGGTTCTAATTCTGTCATTGTAATTTCATTGCTGTTGAAATTCTCCTTCAGACCTGAGCCCTGTACCGGCACAAATGCCCAGCCCTGAAAGCAAATCCTCAAAAACTCTTGCATCGACACCATGTAAAGATTCCAAATACTCTGCGGGTAAAAGAGGTGAGTATAGAACTCTTTCTCCTCAAGCAGGACAGTACTTTAGGTACATGCCTTGGCCTCTAACCCTCTGTCCTCTAAATCTCCAAAAGGTATTTATGTTATGTATAGATAAATTATGGATTGGTGCCACACACTCTTCTGACCCACATTTAGCTTTGTGCAGTACTACGTAATGGATGTAAACAAAAGCAAAGGCAGGCAAGTTATACCAAGCAAGCAGCCGTTCAACCCACGCATGCTGCTTGTTTGGTCAGTTGCTAACTTGTAACTTAATTTCACCCAATATTCAATCAGTGTACTGTTGGCCTAGTGTATATGCTTCTTGCCTGCCTACTTCCAAGTCAGATATTCAAATCACTGTAGAGTTTCGTTGATTTTATATATCTGTTTGCTTTAGCGTGACAGAAACCAACAAACAAAAAAGTGAAAACGGCTTTTATGTGATAAGACTATCTTAGTACCAGTCAAAAATGATGGGATTATTTCGCTATGGATAAATTATACAAATATGTATATATTTTAGTATAAATGTATTTATTGCAAATAAAAAGATGCATACCTCGAAAAAATGTATTTTTCTGTCAATTTTCTACAACTCTTCATATTTTCTGTTTTTTAATAATTTGAAAACAATAAGGCAACAGAATTGGGGAAAAACCAATTATTTTTTTTTCATGAAAAGTCAAAGATGCCTATATTTGTTTTCTGTCCTACCACGAAGATATCAGCAGTAGTAGTGATGTAGATGCAGTAGTAGCTTTAGTGTCCATGAACACACACACAAGCTTTGCTTTACCCCCTAGTTTAAATACTGTTGCTGGGTTTAGGTTATGTGTTCTGACATTTATATGTATCTATCTATGTATCCGGACTTCTCCCAGCCCTAAACGTTCATAATAGAAACTTGAAATCTTTCACACACACTTCCCTCAATGAGTAATAATGATAAATGCATTTATAGAAAGTGCTCTTTCTCTGGAACCTCAATACTTAAGTCCTCACTGGACAAAAGCGCTTGAAAACATGTGCAATCAATTGCAGTAAAAAAGATAAGGCCTATTAAAGAAGAGTAAGAAGAAAATACAACTTAATAAACAATAAAGTTTTTTACAAAACACAGGGCAGTTACAAAGTGTATTTATTTGCTGAGTTCATATAATTATGGGAAAATGGACTATTTATTGATCACTGCCCACCACCACTGTTTAATTCACACGGTAAAAAGAAGCATATTATAGGTGGTGGTGATTCATAATTTCCCTTGGAATGCTAGTTATTGTTGCTTTTTAGATGAAGCATTCCACTATTATCATTTTATTACTAGTTTTACTCAATCTTATTATTGTTGCTTTTTAGATATTCCATTGTTCTATTTCTTGTTACAGGCCATTCGATATCTGCCTTACCACGATTTGATATATCACAACTGACTGGAGAAGATGAAAACAGGTGGGAAATAGTTTGTTTTTTTTGGCTTTTATTTGTAGAATGTGTGACTCTGTGGATCCTCAGCACCCCTGGGGCTGTGCTATAAAAAATCTCTGAACTCAGCTAATACAAGTGGTAGACATACTTTGAAGTTTGTGGAATTATGTAACATACTAGCTCTTTATGTAACCTGTGATATCATGGCTAGGATCTGCAGTGTTCAAACTTCTTCTGATGAAGCCGCTTGCAGCAGCGAAATGCATAAAGGCTTATCTTCATGATAATAAATATGTTTGAGATGTAACACATATATAGTGATGCAGCAAATTCTGGCGTTAGTGAAAAAATGAAACAATGATCAGTTGTTGTATTTTAGCAATGACTGCATTAGAACTTGATGAACGTAGCCAAGATTTTAGCTTTTCATATCATTGCCCACTGACTTTACCACTACTGTACTGACAAGATATTTCTGGTGGTAAAGGAAAAAAGTTTTGCAAATTTTCACTTAAAATTTGTTTTAGCCAGTCTTGGCACTCATGTTGTGCATTGAAAATCAGAAAGAAATGGATTGTCAGTGGTCAGGAATTAAGGCAAGCATTACTGACAGAAAAGGGCTATTATATGTATCATGTAAATATATTGCTGATGATTTCATTATAGAAAGGCATTGACAATCAGGAAGAAAGAGACATCATTGGTCAAGAATTAATGCTAGTCTTACAGAAAGAATAGAGCTAATATAAGTATAATGTAAATGCTTTGCTAATTACCGTAGATTTCAAGTACATATTTTTTTCATTACATATTTTTTTCATTACATATCACTTTCGTTGTGCACTTTAAAAAGTTGCATTATATGTAGAGATTAATGAAAGGTTTAGTACCTTATATTGGTCAATAGCTACTGTGCAGTAATTAGACCGACGTAGGTTTCTACCAATTGTTTCCCAGCTCCCCGTCTTTTATGATGAGCTTGGGTTACATAGTTTAGTAGTAGAAGGTGTAACAATATTTGTCTCTGCTTGACCATTCCCTCTCTAGGCTAGTCTTGAAAGTGTTCATATTCTCTGCAGTGACCGTGGCTTCACTCAGGACAGTTCCAGTCCGCTGTCACTCACTCACTAGTAGAAGGTGTAGCAATATTTGTCTCTGCTTGACCATTCCTTCTCTAGGCTAGTCTTGAAAGTGTTCATATTCTCTGCAGTGACCGTGGCTTCACTCGGGCAATTCCAGTCCGCTGTCACTCTTGCAGTGAAGAACTATTTTCTTTCAGTCTACCCCCCTCCTCTTTTTAGAGCATAAAAATCAGTGCCCCTGTAAAGTTCAAGTTGTTATGTACCTTATATCGGTCAGTAGATCCCATGCAGTAATTAGACCGACGTAGGTTTCTACCAATTGTTTCCCAGCTCCTCCTCTTTTTATGATGAACGTGGGTTACATAATTTAGTAGGAGAAGGTGTAGCAATATTTGTCTCTGCTTGACCATTCCTTCTCTAGGCTAGTCTCGAAAGTGTTCACATTCTCTCAAAGTAAAGTTTATGGCCTTTTTAGTGTATGGATTGTCAAAGGAAATCAAAAATGAAGACAATGTTGTATTCTGCAAATTGTTGTTATTCTTTCTTTCTCTTTGCAGATCAGTTGATGAGGGGAGTCCAGTTGCTGCCATCATTTCAGAATTTGGTAAAACCAAAGAGGAAGAAAAGAAAGGTGGGTTGATCTTGATTCTGATTGGAAGACAATCATTTTTTAAATTATTTTTTTTAAAAGAATGCTAGCCTGTCATTATCACTTCTCTTTTCCCAAGCTCTCTATCAAATATCTCCAAGAACTGGCATGGTTTTTGGGATCAAATGTAGAATCCAGACCCCAGAATTGATTTGAGTGAAAGTCGCAAATTTTCAGATGACACTGCATATGACGTCATGTGCCACGTCAAGGTCTCAACAGACTTTTTTTTTCTTTTTTTTAGTTTTCACCGACGTTCAGTGCTTTTACTAAAATGTTCACCAGAATTTTTCTTTCATTAATTCTCTTATTTCTTTTTATGTATGCACCATTTTTAACATCATCGAGCATGCACTTATGTGAAACAATTCGAAAATTACTTATTCTCAAGACTGTTTTGTTGACATAAATACTTTGAATTATCATTGTCTTGGAATCTTCAAAAGTTTTATTAAATTAATTCTCGGATGTAGGAGATCCTTAGTTTGATTAAATTAAAACTATGCATTTATTTTGCATATTTAAAAAAAATTCCATAAACAACCTATCAATATTAACACCTCGATGCAATTGCAATACGTGAAGTCATATATGGTATCGTCTGCAAATTTGTGACTTTAACTCAAGTCAATTTTGGGGTTCAGATTCTACATTTCTTAAAATGACTTAATTTGAACAGAGGATATCATTTCTTGCGAGCCACGCTACTGGACACGCACAACTATTTTGTAAGGAAGGATATAATTGCAAAAAAAAAATCTTTAACAATGAAAAGTTTTCGAATGGGCAATAGTTATGATGTTGCAAATGGGAGTGTGAACCATGTTGCAGTCCGTTCCATCTGTGTTCACAAGCTACAGACAATTTTAGGAACGGCATGAATCCATCTCTCCCTGTGCACTGTCCCATTAAGTTATTTTGACCATGGTCTTGTCACTAGCACACCATGATGGTAGACAGAGAGAATTGTAGGTAAGTGAGTCCATGAGCAATTCACTCTCCATAAAATTCTACTACCCGGGCAGTAGCAGCAAAATAGCTTCTATAGCCATTGTCAGTTTTGACAGGTGGAGACAAGTAAATATATACATGTAAAACTTTCTCTCTCCTACTCTCTCTTACATATGGACCCAATTCTGATAAAAAAATATGTGATGGTGAGAGCGCGTGTATTTGCTGAAACCATTCAGTAAGATAAAAAAAACAGAACAATTTTGTGGTTGCATCCAGTACCTGGTATTCCCCGACATTCACTCGTCTGTGTAATGACCAGGCTCAACATCGGTGATCTTACGTGATTTAGCCGTACATGTAAATACACATTTTCTCAAAAACCTGTTTATGAATTCCAAGAGTTGTTCAGACTATTGAACTCATTCTTTGTGCTTTTGTTGTGACCACAATGTTTCAGTTGATCCATTCTACAGCCTTCTTCAGGTGTACAATCCATAAGGAAAGAGGTTTTTCTTGGAATGATGATGACTCTTCCCAATAAATCTAACTTTTCACAATCAGTCCCAAATGAATCTGATGCTTATCTGTGCCAAAATAATGATTTTGCAAATAACTGTTGGATAGAAATTACAAGAAAATGTTGTTAGCGGTCAGAATTCTAAACTAAACCAGAGTAATGTATTTAAGAATTAGTTTGCTTTCTAAGGCAGAGAACCTGGATAGCATAACATGTATTGTTATTCTCTTTACTCAGCACATCTGAAAAGATGCATTGTACTTAGAAATAAATTATGATCATTTTATGTTTTTCAGTTGATGAAGCAAGAAATCAAAGAGTTGCTCTCCTTACAAAGCCTTCGTCTTCTTCTGCTATGCTGCCAACCACAAAAGCAGCAGAAGTACACGTGCCAAGTTTTCTTGTTGCTTCTCCACCAATTCCTGATGTTTTTCAGCCAGTTTCAGCCCCTGCTCTGGTCTATGCTCCTCCTTCATCTTCAGCTTTTGTTCCTATTTCGACTCCCCTTCCCACTTCAGCCCTTGCTCATATTTCAGCCCCTACACTCATCTCTGTTACTCCTTCATCCTCAGCCCTTGCTCAAATTTCAGCCCCTAAGCTCATCTCAACTTTAGCTCCTATTTCTGCTCCACTTTCAGCCCCTGCTCTAATTTCAGCTTCTCCTACTACTTCTTCTGCGCTCCCACTCACTTCAGCTCCTCCTGCCATTTCAGCCCCTTTTCCAGTATCAGCCACTTCTGCTTCTTCAGCTTCGATTTCAATCCCTCTTTCAGTTACTGCTCCTCCTCCTCTCCCTGCTTCTACCACCCCTCCTGTCTCTGCCCTTCCTCCACTTTCTCAGCTCTCCTCTCTGGCCCCTTCTTACTCAACAGACAAATCTCCCCTAGAGTCATTAGCTGCTGCTGCTGCTGCTGTTACAAACGCACCTTCTTTAGAACATGACCCTGTTCCCATCCACACACCAGCCAGGCAGCCTCTTCCAGTTGTCTCACTCGATGATGCTTGGGGCTGCACTAAAAAATCAGGTAAGCCAGTTTTCTATCTACAAAACATTTATTTACAAATGAAGATTTAAAGAAGGCAAACTAATTTTGTTCATCATTTTTTCCATGCTGTATTCAGATGCCTTTCAGATTCTATCCAGATATTTACGAAGCGATATCCAAATGCATTACTCAAACAATAACCAAATGCCTTACCCAAGCAATATCGAAGTGCCTTACCCAAGCAATATCCAAATGCCTTACCCAAGCGATATCCAAATGTATTAACCAAGCAACATCCAAGCGTGTTAGCCAGCAATGTTCAGATGCCTCAACAAAGTTTTCAGATATGTTCAGTCACGCTCAATTTTGTGATATCATATCAGAAGCTTTCCATTGTTCTTAGTCTAATATTTAGGAGTCAGCTTGTTTTCCTCTTATATTCCATGTCACAACTGCATGAGATATCAACTGTAAGGCTTACATAAAATCAGGTGGCTGAACAAAAACCCAAAGGATTTGTGTCCAATTTAATATCCGGGTCCGTCCGTAGCAGAGTTACATCTTACAATCTTGCTACAAAAGTTGGACATCCATGTGAGATGACCCAAAACTGTGTTTATCATAGTAGATAATATAAGGGAGAAACCAGCTTTTGTTGGAATTTACAATTGAAGGAGAAATCATCTCGGTAGATTTTTTTCTTTTTTTTTCTCTCTTTCATGCCTTTCCTCCTCGCCTTTGTTTTTCTTCAACCAACTCAATCCAAGGATTTTAGTCAATCCAAGAAAGTTTATTTTCATATTGGGTTAATGGGGTACAGTTATGGCTCATGGCCATACTCTACAAAGTATGTTCTCTGTTCCTAGATTAGTCTATTCTGTCATTATAAATATATAATGATGGAAATGTTTAACCTGTTTGCTACCAAGTATATTTAACGTTGTGACCCCTGTGCCAGGTTTTTCTTGCAAAAAATTGATGAAAATAGAAAGTCTTCATTCATTAGTTGTGTTACGTTATAGGGGTATCATGATGATCCGTTATATACGCAAACGACTTGTGTTTATAGTTGGAACTGGTCGGATATCGTTTGATGTTCATTCTTTGTTCTTGTGCCGTGGCTTTTGCTGAAAGGAACTGACATGAAAGTCAACTGGTTCATTGAGAAAAAAATCCGATTTAAAATATTATGTTCATTTTATTTGACTTTACTCATAGCGATGCTCCAGGAATCTGCACCGTAAGAAACGTGATACTACAAGATCTACTGTCAACACAATTTGTAGGTTAAAGTTCTCATTCAGAATATTATTGAAATTTGAGTTGTCAAACTAACAGACATCTAGTGGCTATTGGGTTTCTCTTTTAAACTTTGTAAGTTGCGTGTATCTATTTTTACACTTCACGTCAAAACGCTGTGCAGCTCTAGAAACACTGAGTTTGACTAACTGTGCCCCCTGTGGATGGGGGCAGTGGGGCCACGGACACAAGTCCTAGCCTTGGGCATCTAGCCCTGGCCTCTCCCCCACCTCTTTGGGTTTTCACCTCTGTTTATCGGTATGCCCATTTTTAACATGTGATCGTTTTTGTTTATGTCAGTAAATTCTTTAACTGGATCAGCCGACATTCTTTTTGTTATTCTAAATTCTTGTACAAGCATTTCATAATCAGGATTCGGTCTGTAATTCTTTTGCTTGTTATTTTAACAAAACAAAACCTTCATTTTAATAACATTCCTTACTTTTCAATTTCAACCAGATACAAACAATTCATTTTGTTTACCATTTGTCAATATAGCCCTCATCCTAATTCCTGGCCTAACAAACACATTTTGCATGATTTTGAATATACGCATTTAAACTTATTCTATCTATCTATCTGTAGGGGTCATATTGCTACAGTTGTCATATCACAAAAGTAAATAAATAGCCAGCCAGACCAACTTAAATACTGAAGAAACCTATGTTGACAGTTTTGGTTGACGGTTTCTAATAAATTTACATACATTTGATGAAAAAATACTATTATCCCTAATTTTTAAAAAGTTCACAAAAAGTCAATATTCCTTGTAAAAATATAGTCGTTACCTGACTAAACAATCTGGTTTGCTGCCAAGTATATATTTTAACGTTGTGACTCCTGTGACAGGTTTTTCTTGCAAAAAATTGATGAAAAAAGAAAATCTTCATTCATTAGTTGTCGTATCACAAGTAAATATGCAAATATCCTTTGTTTACCCAAGGAGATACTGCCATCTTGCAAAACGAATAACAGACTATCCTAAGCCGAGTTAACTCGTCCGTGGCATTAGACTAATGACATAAGATGAGTTATCTTGTCCGTGGCACTGGACTGAGACACCTAAAAATTAGATTCCAGGAATAATGGAAAGCCGAGTTATCTTGTCCATAGCAGCAAACAGGTTATGGCATGATTGTCTCGAAAAACAATTTTAACCGTCCCGAAGGAAATGTAAACCGTCCCGAAAAACAATTTTAACTGTCCCGAGGAAATGTAAACGTCCCAAAATCAAAATCTTGTGTCTTTACATTGTCATTATCATCTATAGTTGTTAGTTGTTAGCATAATAAAAACACCATTAAAATGTTGAGGAAATAAATGATTGTCAAACTACAGTCCAAACCTGGAGTTGGCTTTGTTTTTCTACTGTAAGAACGACAAAAACAATCATTTTAAAAAAAAAAATTACTTCCATCGTGAAGATGTCCCAGGGAAGATATTTGTTCATCCCGAACACATTTTTACCATCCCTGGGATGACAGGGCAACGTTAATTTTGAGCACAGCATGATAGGATGATCTGGGTACTCCTGATTCAGTGCTTCCTGATTGCTTACCAGATGATGATATTGCCATGATATGAAATCTCTATTGATGTTATTCTTTTCAAGAAAATGGCATACTAGTGATCCAGGCACACAATCAATATAATGTGATATTATTTCAATAGCTGGTTGGGCTTATTACCTCCTGCCAATGAAGTTAGACAGGTATATATATTACCCCACGTCTTTCCTTACATTTTTTTCCCTACATTTTTTCCATCTGTCTGTCTGTCTGTCCACGAGATATCTCTAAAAGTTCTCAATGAATTTCAATGAAATGTTGTGGAAGGGTGGGCCAAGAAATGATCCAAATTTTGGGATGGATCCAGGAATATTTTTTCAATTTTGTTAATGTACACCGTTGGCAGAGGTATGCTCTCTCTGAGTGCTTTCTAATTGTAAAAGTAATGATTCTTAGAAGAACCTTTAGGATACAAACTAATCAGTTGGTAGGAATGGAATGCTGCCATCTCATCACTTTCCAATTCTAAGCCAACTATTCTCAATTATTTTATTATGAGGGACATATTTTGTTGTCACCTGATACTAAAACCCACATCTTGCCTATAACCAGGCTGGTTTAACTACAAGCTCACCACAGAAAAGGGTGTCAGCTGTCAAGTTCTCACCCTGGTGGGCAAGAAGCTAAGATTTCACTTTCTTAGCTCTGTACACCCACCCAGCTTGAAGCTTTTTATATTTCAATAGCAAGAGTACAGCTTGTAATAATGAGGTCCAGTCAACCTTTATTTTGTTATAGCTAAAGTATTCAATATCACAAGTATCTCTTAGAACAGCTTGTTGTATGAAGTAAGGTTGAAAATAGGCCTAGACCCAAGTAAGGATGTAAATATCCAACTGACAAATTTGTTGTGATAAGTCTAACTAGACTTCTGGTAACCATTAAGCCACGCTGCACCTCCATTAAAGTTCATTACTAAGGAGTAAAAAATATCCTACATTTAATATAAATCAATCTTTATTATTATTGGATGAAGTATTGTAACACACCACTTTTCATTAAATGTGACTCGTTTTTACCTTCATCCTAATTTTAGTTGTTTTTATACAACGTATTAATTCAGGCCACTGTTTCTATGGCAACGAATAACAAATCGGAAATAGAGTGTAAGCCTTTGGTGAGAATCGAACTCACACCCTCATTACCAGAGGGAGACTAGTTTACACTTAGCTGCTTTTACCAATCGGCCACAAGGACTTCATGGATTAGCAGAAGCTGATTTACACTTATAAACTCACTCCCTACAACTGACTCTCTGCGCCATATTTATGTTGCTTTACATATGAGACCTAGTAGTCTTTTTAAAAAATTTTTATAAATCAATCTTTATTATTATTGGATGAAATAATGTAACATACTGTAATGTTTATATATGTATGTTAAATCAATAAGTAATGTATGTATATGTTAATTCAGTAAACATGCCGAAGCAAGCTCCCAGCAGCTCCCATTCCGTTTCCGGTCCCAGAAACCATGACTGGAAGTGGGAACAGGGAAGGCTCAGTTCTTTACAAGCAAACAGCCCTGTCACGTGTATCTTGAACAGAAAAACCAACAAAGCGAACAAAAGGCACTAAAAACACAAGAACGTTACAACCACTTTTTATTAAACTTGACTAGAAAAAAAACCTAAAATTAGGATGAAGGTAAAAACTAGTCGAACATTTAACATATTCTGACTGAGAGCACCACTTCAAATTTGAAATGAAAAAAGTATTCGAAGTATCCCGCAGGAAAGAAATTTGCACGACTGACTACAACAGAATTAAAGGGAAAGTTGCTTATGTATTACAAATAAATTGTTTCTGTTATCTTTTCTAGAAGCCTCATCTTATCAGAGTAAATCTTCAAACACTGAAGTGTCAGGACATCAAAAAGACATCCAGCCAGAAATATCACAGAAAACACGTCCAGAACAGGTAAAGAAATATGGGGCTGAAATTCTGCAATTTTTTAAAATGAACATTTTCATTTGTGTGCCATCCTCAGTTGTGTGTGTGTGTTACTGATATTTTCTCAGCTTAGCTTAGAACAAGGCCAAATGGAAGAAAAATGTATAGGAAGATTGTGTTATGCCAATCTTCCAAGTGGGGAGGGCCTACCTGCAGAAACGAATCAGTAATCCTGGATTTATATGCATACATATATTTCCATATATCAGCTTGGGCACCTGCCATGAGAAGGAAACTCCTGTCAAACCT
>VCCN01002007.1:5049063-5070698 GCA_006491835.1 Architeuthis dux
GCCTCACTTCCGTACAACGGACTGAAAGTAACGATACAGTTTGCCATAGAGTTATGTTGTAAATAGAACCCCCCTCATAAAACCTAAAAACATATTGTTTCTAAAAACTAAATAATAATAATCTTTTCATATATTAAAATCGAAATAGTGACATTATTCGAAGGAGAATGTCGTAAATGGTCCTGTTCAAAAGCCACCCCCTCGCAATTGGTTACCGTAATTCATTAGTTTTATTTATTTTCAACCGACTAAAAACGGCATTATAATTATATACACTAACCCTTTTCGTTTTAAAAGAAAAACAACCCTCGAAGAATCAAACCATAAAGATTTTCAAAGAAACAAAAACAGATTTTCTTGTTTAATCTTAAGTTTTAAATTACTAAAACCTAAAATTAAAATTGGTCAACTTCAAAATTCTTGGAATATTCAAATCAAAGATTTGAAAAACAGGGAAAGAAGAATGAAATGTTTAAAAATTTTAATTAAGTTTAAATATTATTCAAAGAATTCAATTTATAAAAAGCCTTTTCAATCAGAAATCGAATTTATTTAATCGAACTTTCCAACGAAAGAGAAACCCGAACAATTTTTAAGATGCCGGGATTTCTTTCGCTTTAAATTTGTTTTAAAGCTATTAAAACCAAATAAGTGCATCTTTTAAAGATAGGTGAGAGTAGATAGGTATTGAATGCAAAATATAATCTAAATTGTTATTGAAATATAGAAAATAATAAACAAATAATAGCAATAATACCTGAAGATATGCGTGTCGCAATATCGAAGGTTTTCCTTATGAAATTAATGAAAGCCTCGATTCGGAATCAAACGCTGCTTTTGGGGTTTTTCGTCTGAAATTGTCAAAAATTGGAAAATCTTTATCTTTTTAGAAACATTTTACATTCCAGAAATAAATTCTAAGATAAAAATTATAAAATGGATATCATTAAACTGAGAATTAATTTACCCAACACTTAAATCAATTTTTGAAGTCCAAACCGTAACCATTTACTGCTTAAACAAACTTATACTGAGCCTTTAAAACTTATATTGCTTCAGCTTTTTTTTAACATTTAAAAAATATTTAACGCATTTTTGTTAGAATAAGCTTTCTAAAATTCTGCCAACACAATATGTTTTCTTAAATTGAATCTTTAATACAGTTTTTATAGCTTGAAAATAATTTTAAAGTATAATTTTTAAAAATATACTTTTAAAATTTAAACACAAAAAATTGATTCCATTTTTCCCATTCACAGAGCTACATCTTAATTTTTAAATAATTAATGAAGGTTGTATTTAATATTTGTCATCCAACAATGACAAAATATGACACACGGTCAGTGTTTTAGTTATTTAAGCGTAGCATAGTTTTGGAACTTGACCACAAGCATGGGTCACCCAGTTAGAATCTTCACCTAGAGTGAGAGGGTTTGAAAGTTGGAACCTTATATAGTCAATAAAGGATAATGGTGGTGTACAATTGTTTTATGTAACTCCAACTTAATGTACCCATATATAAAGGTGGTATTATTTCTTGCTGGTAACAAGCTTGCCGCTAAGATATATTCCATATATATATACTCCCCCCCGGCCCTGGAAAAGTGGCAGCAGATGTCTGTGCCCTCAGTAATGCTCTGCAAGAACCAGCTCACTAACCATTGCTGAGACACCCACTCACAAGGTCAATGCTTTAGTGTGGGAAATATATGTAGTGGGCCTAAACTTGAATGACATCTTCTATAAAAGGGTCACCATTGTTTGTTGAAAGATATCCACCTTAGAGCTCAAATATCCACTGCGTAATGAGGCCTTGTTAAATTTTATTACGGTAAGATACTATACTTTAGTTCCCGTTGGTAGAAATGAGGCCTTGTTAAATTTTATTACGGTAAGATGCTATACTTTAGTTCCCATTGGTAGAAATGAGGCCTGGTTAAATTTTATTACGGTAAGATACTATACTTTAGTTCCCGTTGGTAGAAATGAGGCCTTGTTAAATTTTATTACGGTAAGATACTATACTTTAGTTCCTGTTGGTAGAAATGAGGCCTTGTTAAATTTTATTACGGTAAGATACTATACTTTAGTTCCTGTTGGTAGAAATGTGGCCTTGTTAAATTTTATTACGGTAAGATACTATACTTTAGTTCCTGTTGGTAGAAATGTGGCCTTGTTAAATTTTATTACGGTAAGATACTATACTTTAGTTCCTGTTGGTAGAAATGAACTTCACACCTCCTTTACCCTCCTTGTAAGCAGTTGAAATGTGCCACATACAGGTTGAGCGGTGAGACATCAAGTGGGCAAGGAATAATTAAAAAATTAAGAACATGTTAAACACAAATTAACAAGTTTTATTGGTGTGAAAAGACACAAAAGCACAAATGTTAAAATATTTGCGATAGTATTTTTTGTTAGCAATGGAAAGATTTTATACAAATTTGGGGTGAGCAAATATTTTTTTAGATTTTGAATGTCTTTTTAAAAAAGATATTAATGTGAGTCAATTGAATAGTTCTTCAGATTGAAATACAGAAAAGTTCTTTTGAAGAAATTGTTCGCTGAGAAGACAGTATAAATAAAAGTTTTCTGAACATTTCTGAGGGTCTTCTAGAAGACCCTGGAAAATCCCCTGGATCCGCCCCTGATAGGCTCTAAAAAGTATACCTTTTTTATAAAAATGTATAATTAAATAACATATTCATCTGAAATTAATGTAATAATGAAATTAATTGCATATCTTTATCAGGTTGTGCACCATGAATTCATCAAGGCACGAGGGAAACAGTGCTATATGGCTATATGATGTACCATGTGGGTGCACAATCTGATAAAAACATGTGTTTAATTTCATTATTGCATTAAATTCTGATGAATATGTTGTTTAATAATACTTTTAAATAAAAACAACAACTTTTTAAGCCTATGTATGACTTTTTAAGCCTCTCTCTCTCTATAATGCTGGTTAAACACTGCCATAGGTTTAGATACGTCAAAGCAAAGGATACCCTTGGCAAATATTCATAAGTTGTACACTACAATGATAAATAGTTGAGTTGAATGGATGGCCGCTTTGTTGAGGTGTTTATTTGCATCGCTGCAAAAATCTGGTTTTTACTGGGGTTCTAATACTGCCTACAACAGACCTGCCAACCTCCAAAGTGCAAAAATCTTAATATTTATATAAAAAAATCTAAAGATTTCACCAAAAATGCTAAAAAAGTAAAATAAGTAAAACACATCATTTAATTCTTCCATAAATGTGTAACGGACACACATGTATTTTTGCACACACACAATCTGGTCATCATGTGAAACCACTTGACACACATCTTTAGAACATTCAGGTTTTTATTCCGAGAAGTTAATCTTTCCGAGTACAACTGTTAAGATAACCAACTTTCAAAACATGGAAACAAGACACTTGACTCGAAACGTGATACCCTTGCAGACACCAAGTCTAGCAAACCCTTGTATCTTTGTCACCTTACATTTTACCGTGAACATTTGAAGAAATCCCTACCAACGGACAACATTTTGACCAGCCACTCACCTTCCACTTACCTCTTCCTATAAGAAGATGAACTATTTTCATTCTTTGTTCAGTTATAGTTTTGTTGCCTAACAAAACTATAGCTGTTCTGCATTTTACCTCAGAGATGTGTCTATACATACACACATTCTAACAATGAAGGACTCTTTAACACTTACTAAGTAGTAAACCAAACTCTTTACAAGCATTTCTCCTTCATTCTCTACAGCTGAGAACTACCTTATTGTTATGCCCTCTTTAATAAATTTATCAAAGTTCCAAGGTAAGATGTAAGGTGACAAGATACAAGGTTTTTCCTAGACTTGGTGTCTGCAATGGGTATTGTATTTTGAGTATTTTGTATTTCCATGTTTAGAACTTTGTTATCTTTAGAGTTATACCTTGAAAGATTAATTTTGGTTCTCGGAATAAAATCTGGGTGTGTTGATATAAAATATGTATGTCAAGTGGTTGCACTTGATGACCGGAGTGTGTGAGTGCAAAAATACATATGTATCCGTTACAATATAATTATTTCTGCCTTAATGCAGTTCTAGGTTTTATTCACCCATTTATTTGTTTATTTATTAATCATCATCATCAGCAGCAGCAGCAGTCATTATAAGTCCACTGCTGGACAAAGGCCTTTCCCATGATGAGCGTGATTGCGCTAGTATCTGCTAGTGACATGTCTTACTGGCAAACTTTTCTATCTTGTCTCTCCATCTTGTGTCTGGTCTTTTCCCACTGCATTTACTGTCCTACAAGCACCATTCCATTAGCCTTTTTCTCTGTCTGTTGTACCTTCTTCTCGCTATGTGCCCTGCCCATCTCCATTTTTGTTGCTTAATTACTTACAATATCTTCACCCTGGTCCTCTCTCGGATCCATGTTGATCTTTTACGTTTTCTATCACTAAGAGTTATTCCTAACATTGCTCTTTCCATGTGCTATTCTGAGTTTCCAGGTTTCACACCCGTACGTTATAGCTGGTATTATGCATTGACTATATTTTACGTTTTAAAATAATTCTACTATAGTTTGGGAAGATAAATGCTTAAATTTCCTTCACGGAGAATGAAAACATTATAATGTAAAGGAGGCAATTGTGATGTTTCCCGTTTCCTAATGGCTGCCGCTTTAGCGACCAAGTGGGCTGCTGCTGATGAAGGATTCGACCGATTGGGCTGCTGCTTCTGATGGCGAATTTAAAGTCAAAGAAGCAGACAACAATTTCAACATTTTTTCCCTTTTTGAATTGAAAATAGCTGAAGGACGCATACAGTATACATTTACCAGGGAAAAAAAGAAATGCTCTACCTAAACGTGGTTTTGGGATCCTTCTGAAACATTGTATTCAGAAAAAAGGATGTTTTACTTGTAAAATATATTGCGAATGGAGATGAAAGTAAGTCTTTAATAGTAATATCTAGCTAACATTATTAAATATATTCTGACTGCAATAAAAGTTACGGTATAAACAATAACAATGATAAGGGTGTAGCATAGTAATCTCTCTAACAGTGAAGCTGTACGTAGCAGCAGTAATAGTAGTGGTTGGCTAGAAGCCTTAGGGGTCTGACTGCCCATAAGTAAAGATAGGGTGCTGATGAGACTAGAGAAAGAAAGAGGATGATGTTATGATGCGCATAAGAAAGGTCTTTCTTTCTCTGCCTGTTTCTGCAGTAATAAAGGAAATGAAATTACATGCATGTGCAAAGAATGCAGTTTGCACATATTAACGAAATGCAATATGAATAAAGAAATACAAAATACTCTGCAATGATGATAAGTACATTTATTACAGGAGAATATAACAAAAAGTAGGTCTCAGCTAAGAAGAAGGAAGGAATGCATTTTAAAATGTTTGTATTCTACTTAGTAAAAGTGTCTGTAGTTTATTGAAGATGTGAGAAAAGAGAGTGTGTGTGTATGTATGAATGTGTATGAATGCGTACGTACATAATCAGAGGTGAAAGGCGCGTCTCTGGTGGAACCGTCATATTTGTCGAAAAGACAAATCTGACTGAACAAAGATTGAAAAATAGTTGGTCTTCTTATAGTAAGATGTGAGTGGAGGAGTGTGGCTGGTCAAAATTGAGGTGTGTTGGACTGTGTATCATCAAGAGTTCCAAGATGGAATGTGAGGTGACAAGGAACATGATTTTGCCAGACTTGCCGTCTACAAAGCATATTAAATTCAAGTCGAGTACAGGATTTCTCATGTCCTAGAAACTGGTTATCTGAAAGGCAAGATGTGAGAGAATGGAAGGGAGATAACTCTTGAGTCATTCATCTGTAAACAGAGAATCTTGTTATGTCTGAGAGTTAAAAAATTGGTGCGCAAAAGACAAAGGAAAGATTCTGGGAAGATCCCATTTCCCCGGGATTTTAATTCGGCGCAGTGGAGGGAGAGACGGTAGAGACAGTAGCCCCCGAAAGGTGGACGAGGACGGAGGCACGAAAGCTTGCTGACACAGTGTTTTGAACCGGTGACAACCGGGAGACACAATCATTTTAGCTTCGAAGAGATATAGGCTCTTCTTCGTTCTTTTGCTTTTTCTAAAGGCTGTGGACCAAAATCGACATTTTGAAACCCCACTATTTGATTTTCCTCAAACAAGGACTATTTTTCTCTCCCTGGAATTTACCTCAACGCTCAAAGGACTATTCTTCTCTCTCCCGGAATTTACCTCAACGATCAAGAGACTATTTTTCTATCAGAGGGGACCTTTCTGCACATTCATGAACAGACACGCTCCTGTGGGGGTTACTCAGTCAGCAGTGAGACGCCATTGAATGAGTTTGTGTATTGTGTAACCATCGCATTCACAATAACCGAGCGAACACATTCTTCACATCTAGTGCTGTATTTTGCATCATTGCATCACACAGCATCATACCAAGGGGGGAGATTTCAGACCATGGACGAGATTAAGGAGAATGCAGCGATATAGCTGATGGTGATTCTGAAAGAGGAGTTTGAAGATCATTTTGCAAAATGGAATGGACACTGGGATAAGTGTGTGAGGTCCCAAGAGTATCACTTCAATAAGTATTTCTTTATAAATTTAATACTTTAAATTGTAGAAAAACCCTGGAGTATTTCCTGTTTTATTGTTGATAAAACTACAATTATTATTGCCCACCAAAAATCCCTGAGTTTGTCTTTTTTGTTACCCAGTTTGTTTATTCTGTACGAAACATTTTTTTATTTTAATGTATAATTTGCTGTTTGACCTTAGCCCCTCGATATACCATGCTTAAAAGTATACTGCGCTCTGACATGAGACCATTTTCTCGGAATAAAAATCTGGATTGTTCCAAAGGAAATTGAGTCAAGTATGCGTGAGTGCAAAACACGTATGAGTCAATTACATACTTATCGATAAATATAAAGTCTTACAAATTTTGATGAAATTATTTTTTATAAAAGAATTTAGATTATTTTTGTTTTAATTGCATACAATATCACAATGTAAATTATGGCTGAACCGATGTTTTTAGTAAAAAACTTACACATAGCCTTATCTCGCTCACTTAGTCAGTATGAATATACAAAAGTATGTTTTGTTTTCATCACAACTAATTTCATTCTATTTTCTTGCAATTATAACCAAAATTAAACCTTAAAGACTTGTATTTCCAGGAATATAAGACACGCTTTTTGTCTTGTGAATCGAACGCTTTATCAGTTGTTTACTAACGTTACTGCGCTATGCAAATAATGTAAACAGTCAGCCACCGTGAGGGGGTTAATATAGATTTGAATAGATAAGAACATTAGAATAACACGATAGTGTGGAGGGGTATGACAAGCAGGGGAAAGGAGGGGGTCTTATTTTATTTTTTCGAGAATATGCCTGCAAAAATTGAGGTGCATCTTATATGACGTTGCGTCTTATATGCCGGGAAATATGGTAGATATTTCAATTTTGCAATAATTGTGTTATAAAATAAGAGTGTTAGAGAAACACGTGGTGGTCGCTACCTAAAGAACATTTAAAAAAAATAAATTGTGTTAAAAGCGATAGATCTTGCTATAGCTATAGTATTAGTGAAAGATAGTATCTGGGTTTATTCTGCATGTACATTGGTATACACTTGTAATTGTAATTAGTCAGTTCTGTACTTTGATGTGAAATAAGACTTGAGTTTGTTTATTGATGACTAATAAAAGATATACATTTAAAAAATATCGGCATAATCAAAATAATTGATAAAAATGATGAAAAATCTTTTTTTTAAATATTGAGTGTGAAAAAAAAATCTTTTTTCAGATCAAAAGCCAAAATTATAATTAAACGAATAAAACTAAAAATTTGCTGAGAGGAAAAATATTTTAGTTAATTTTCCTGTTTTTTCAATCTAAAAGTAAGAGTTCCGTTCGAGCAATTCTGGAATATTTTTCTAAAAAAGGTAAGCATAATTAATATCTCAAGGAACTTATCTGTAAAATGTGTAAAAATCAATGAAAACATGAATTTATAAATAAAATAAATCATCAAATTAATAAAAAGTGGTGTAGAAATCATAGGAATAAAAATTTATCTTCAAAATTTGGATTGGAAAATTCTTTTTAAAATATTTGTCCTTTAATAAATAGGTATCGAACATTTTATTAAAATTGCATAACATGTTGACTTTTGCCAGATTTTAAAATTTCTCAGGTATCGATTTCACGCAGAAATCTTCTTTTTTTTCATACATACTAGGAGTCATTGAGTATTTATTGCTTGAACGTGTTTAATCAATCGCATTCAGTTCAAGTCAGTTCTCGGTTGCTTGGTGAATGTTCATAAGTAGTAGAAATGGGAGGGGTATGCAGGGATATGGCATATATCTACTTCACAATTTCCAGGTTTTTTGTATGATTCAATGTTTACTATGGAGACATTTATTTTTAGCTATCCTTTGTCAAATTACTCACAGCTGCATGGGTTCAAAACCCAGCCTTATTACATACCTAATCCCCAAAACCCAGCCTTACCATATACCTAGTCCTCCAGACCCATCATTACCATATACCTAGTCCCCCAAAACCAGCCTTACAATATACCTAGTCCCTAAAACCCAGCCTTACCATATACCCAGTCCCTAAAACCCAGCCTTACCATATACCTAGTCCCTAAAACCCAGCCTTACCATATACCTAGTTCCCAAAACCCAGCCTTACCATATACCTAGTTCCCAAAATCCATTTTCATCACTGTTTGTAAGTTGTGTATTGATGTATTGATACCTACTTCTAAATTTCCAGGTTTTTGTATGATTCAATGTCTACTATGGAGACATTTATTTTTAGCTATCCTTTGTTAAATTACTCACGGAGGCTTACAAATACCCAGCTGCATGGGTTCACTCCACTCATCCCTGTGATCCCTGATCATAAATCCTAGATACAGCCTTACCATATACCTAGTTCTCAAAACCCAGCCTTACCATATACCTAGTCCCTAAAACCCAGCCTTACCATATACCTAGTCCCCCAAAACCAGCCTAACCATATACCTAGTCCCTAAAACCCAGCCTTACCATATACCTAGTTCCCCAAACCCAGCCTTACCATATACCTAGTCCCCAAAACCCATCCTTACCATATACCCAGTCCCTAAAACCCAGCCTTACCATATACCTAGTCCCCAAAACCCAGCCCTACCATATACCTAGTTCCCAAAACCGATTTCCATCACTGTTTGTAAGTTGTGTACTGATTAACAAATTTGTCAATTAATAACCAAAATAACCTAAAAAGAATTCTCTAAGCTTTCCCTAAGCAGCAAATAAAGATTTTGCTAAGTTCTACTGTCCACATATGAACACCTTAAAAGACAATAAAATCTCAATTATTAAACATATACAAAGTCTGTCTGGAAAGTATCCAGCCATTTTAAATATCTCAAGAACTGTTTGCCCGGTCTTGATGTAACTTGGCAACCAATCAGAGGGGACCTTTCTGCACATTCATGAACAGACACTCTCCTGTGGGGGTTACTCAGTCAGCAGTGAGACGCCATTGAGTGAGTTTTTTGTATTGTGTAACCATTGCATTCACAATGACCGATCGAACACATTCTTCACATCTAGTGCAGTTTTTTGCATCATTGCATCACACAGCATCATACCAAGGGAGGAGATTTCAGACCATGGATGAGATTAAGGAGAATGCAGCGATGTAGCTGATGGTGATTCTGAAAAAGGTGTTTGAAGACCATTTTGCAAAATGGAAGGGACACTGGGATAAGTGTGTGAGGTCCCAAGAATATCACTTCAATAAGTATTTCTTTATAAATTTAATCCTTAACTTTAAATTGTAGAAAGACTGAGGAGAGATGTTTTAAGAAGCAAAGACTGAGAGCCTTCAATATGAATATGTTTTTTCGTATGTGAATATTTACATAGTATTCACTAGTTGGCCTTGTGGTGTGGTATTTATTTTACTTTAAAACCTTCCCCTAGGTCCATTGAGTATGCATGCCAAATTTGGTTGGGTGAATCAGACTTTTAGTATTATATAGAAATAGATTGAAATCGGATCATTATTGTCAGGGTGAGAGCGTATGCAGATCCCACAAATGTTTTTTTTTTTCAAAAGGGGAAACCATATGTGAATTTGGGGCTTCCAGGAACCATTTAAGTTAAAAGTTTTAAAAAAGGATTAGTTTAATTGAAAATCAACCATTCTTAAATAATATAATAGATTTACATCAAGTTGTTAGAAAACAAATATGAATGCATGTAGGTGTGTATATATTTTAGCAGTCGGTGTCACAAGAATATCTTGTAAGATAAAGATAAGAATATTTTCTATAGTTTTCAGAAGGGTCATTAACATTTAAATAGTTCTTCAGACAATTGAACTCCTTCTTTTTGTTTGTGTTGTTAACACTTACGTTTTGGCCGATCCATTCTTTGGCCTTCCTCAGGTGTATTATCTGAATATGATGGTGTAAACAGAAGTTTTTAACTTCAAAGGAGGCAACCCTTATAACGTAGGATTTGGGTGTTTCTTTATTCCTGCCTTGTCGGGTTTGAGCTTCCATACCTTGTCCCTGTTGAGTAGATATTCGGATATTACACCCTCGGAAGGCCGAAGAATGGATCAGCCGAAACGTTGTGTTAACAATACAAACAACAAGAAGGAGTTCATTTGTCCGAAAAGCTATTTGAATAAAGAATATTTTTTGTTTTAAATAATGTGGAGCCCAACCCCCAACACACTAGACAATTTTACAATTAAAGGCCCAAATAATTAGAAATCGTCAACCAAAATTGTCACCAAAACTGTTTCTTTGGTTTTCAAGTGAGTCTGGCTGGCTGGTTAAATGTTAAAGGTTTTTTGAAATCAAGTTGTTTTTATTTATTTTACTTGTGTGCCTTTTTTAAAAGGGGAAATAATCGTTAGTTCATTTTAAGGCTAATAGGAGTTATCTCCATTTTACGCACAGATACTTGGAATCAATTGCTATTTTTCACTATTTTCTTTTACAGGTAATATGCTAGCATGTAACATTTACTCATCTTTTTGGCAGTGTTCTTAAGCTTTTTTGGCAGTGACCCAAAATCTTATCTAAAATCTATCATAGGAATCCATGTGTCATAAAATCTGGACCAAACGAGTCGGCTTGTGCTATTTTTAGAAGCACTTCCTGCTTGTCTAGACAGTTGAGCTTGGCGTCAACCTCAGCGTCTTGAATTTGTCGCGCTTTTAGGTAAAATCACCAGTCAGAGTCAACTCGTGGACAAGACTGGTCACACCTATTTGGCGTCTCCTAAATCAGGCCATATCTAAAGATCAGCTAAGTCTTCTAAATGCTAACCACATTCTTTTCTATTTTCTCTCCCTATTGTCTCAACTACCAACCAGTACTAGAGCCACTAACTAATGCTAATACTTAAGAAGAAACAGATCAACTGAAAGAATGGACTGATCATCTTGTGTTTCTACATAGAAAACAAGGTAGGTTGTCTTTTATATATCTTGTTTAACTTTTGAAGCCCAAGTCATCACACCATGTTCTCAAGAATAAATTTTTTTAGGCCTAATTAAAGATATTGGTTATTATGAAAGAAAAATGAAAGGTAATTTACAATATTTTATTAATTACTAATACACAGAAATACAATAGAATATTCATGGAAAAGGTTGAATCCCAAATCTGTGGTACTGTGATCCGTTAAACTGTACTGTATTAGCACTCCAATCCAAATAGAAATTGGACCAGAAGGTAAAATGAAGATGCAAGTTCTTTAAGTTGGTCAGGGTGGGTTACAGTATTTTCATAGCAGGTAATTTAATTGCAGACATTTTCATAGCAGAAATGACTATTTCCTAGCCACTTTTTATAGCCGAAATGAAACGATAAAACTCCTATTCATCTGGTGTCGCTAATTTTTACAATGTTATTCAAAGCTTTTGAGGGCAATAAGTAAAATAAAATCTTTTTAAATAAAGTGGCATAGTAATTATCACTGAAAACAAAAACATATTTATGAATGTATAAATGTATATTATTAAAGCTTTCTTTTGCAACCACTCCAAAAATTAAAAAATGAATTACATGGTATCAAATTTTTGTTTTTAGTTTAGTTATGAAAGTTGGTATGTTTTATTTTTCGAAATTCTATGAATACAAATAGCAAATTACTAAAAATGATTCTGAAAAGTTGTTATTTTTATGTAGCATAGATTTAATTTTTTTTTTTTTAAATTTTTTCTGTGATAATTACTACACAACTTTATTTTAAAAGATTTGATTTTACTTTGTAAAAAAAACAGTGTAAAAATTAGAGACACCAGATGAACAGGAGTTTTATCGTTTTATTTCATTTCAGCTATAAAAAGTGGCTAGGAAATAGCCATATCTGCTATGAAAATGCCCACGACTAAATTACCCTCTATGAAAATGCTGCATACTCACTACCGGTCAGGGTAAGCAGAACTCGGGTTGACCTGTATTGAAAAATACATCACCATTCCTGATGAGGGCCTGAAATTAAAAAATACAAAACAAAACTTAAATCATAGAAATAAGAAAAATAATTTCTTTCAAGTTTTAGTTGGTTGAAATAGTTTAACGCTTAAATTCATGGACTGCTGGTAACTGCTTGTAATTGACAGTGGAACTCTTCAATGAATAGAATTAATGGAAATCTTCTGTGAATTGAATAGAATTAAAAAATGGTCAAAGGGAGATAATTTTAATCAGAAGTTATTTCCCTTGAAATTGACATTCAATTTTTATATGAATTTAAAAGTTAATAAGATTTATTTTTCTTTTCTATAATTTTATTTATTTGATAAAATTTGATAAATGATTAAAAAATATTTTGGCCTAAGTTGTTTGAATTTCTCAGATGAAGCATAATCATTATTAGAGAATTTTTAGTACTTTTCCTTTCATCTTATTTTTGTTGCTTTTACACTTAGTAGTAGTAGTAGTAGTAGTAGTAGATGTAATAAAGTTGTCCAAATTTCTTAGATGAAGCATAGTCATCATTATTAGTTTTTACTAGTTTTTCTTTCATCTCATTTTTATTGCTTGTTTACACCTAGTAATAATAGATAGTTCAATAGTCTGAACAACTCTTGGAATTATAATGACTCATCTCAAAAGTACAAAAGGTATCTTTGTACACCTGAAGAAGGCTGGAGTATGGATTGGCCAAAATGCTGAGGTAATAACAAAAGCAGAAAACTGGTTGAATGTCTCAATTAAATCCCAATAGAACTAGACTGAACAAAAGTTCCAGGGTTGAGGCACAAAATGCTTAAATGCAAGTCAACCCACAGAAAAGAGATAGGCAAAAGGTGGGTTTTTCAAAGCCCGAAGGTTTCGAAGAACAGATACTACACTTTGATCTTAGCCAAAAGGCCCAAAAGGGGCAAGGCAAAAGGTAGGCTTAGTGACTAAGAATTAAAGAATTGTAAAGATCTTGAAGGAGAGTATTCTTCGGGAAATTCAGGAAGATTAGATGATGCAAAAGTACAAACTACTTCAAATGCTGATTTTCTAGTCAGGCAGTCTCTCCCAGTTAGGAGAATGGTGCTACACAATCCTCCTCTCATTTGGCTTTGTGCTTTATTAAGCTAAACTTAGTAAATATCAATTTAGAATGAGATGTTGTCAATTTGAAAGAACTCAAGGACCATTACTACTGTAGTGAGTTTGATCCTTGTGGGGTGCCCACACTTGTGATCTTGTGCTTAGTTTAGTAAATATCACTGGGTGCCTCACTGGGGAGTGGTGGTGAGCAAGCAAGGTGGTGACCATTAAAACTGTGAATTTGATCCTCACTGCGTAACCCACACGTGTGGCATTGTGCCTTAGTAAGCATAATATAAACGTTTTAAGGTCATGAAATGGTCAGTCGTGGCACCAAATTTAATATAATGAAAGGTTTGTGGAACAGCCAGCGATCTGTTTGTCTAGTGGTTAGGAGTAGAAAATACAACACGACCTTTATAGTTGTGGTTGAGAGTTCTCACTTTATCTGGGGCCTAGAATAGAGAGAGATAAAAGAAGTTGAACAAGAGATGAGATCTTCTTATTTCAAGTAATCTGGGTTGAATAAGGGACAAGTTTTCTTTATTTCAAATCGTTTGACCACTTCTGACTGCATGGAAAGGCAGAGAAGAAAGACCCGAGTGGGAATGATACGCTTTGGAGGCTTGGTGGTCGTTTTATATGTTTCATGGTGAAAGGCACATAACCAAGACATGTACTTAAGTCACATGACTAGTTTACATGTTTTGTCATCATTCACCCACATGTCACTGACCTGTTCCTTGAATGACATTCATAGGTTTTATCATTGCCAAGCCATATAAACTTAGCTTAGTAAATATTGGGTGCCTTGCCATGGAGTAGTGGTTAGTGAGTTAATCTCGAAGAACATTACTGCTGTAATGAGTTCAATCTTCACTGGGTACCTGAACACATGCAGTTTTGTGCCTTAGTAACCTTAGATTAGTAAATACCTATATTGCCTATCTCAAAGTGTGGCTCTGAGAGAAACAATGTAGTGATGAAAGCTCTTATATGAAAAAATTAAGAAAATTAAAAAAATTAAGTAAATTAATAAATACATACGTTTGCAAGAAATATAATCTGAAGCAAGGACAAATCCAGGGCGACATTTACAACGATATCTGTAAAACCCCACAGGTTTGCAAATATGCTCACATAAATGAGATTCTTTAAAACATGGGCCAGCATCTGCATCATAGATTTGTATAAAAAAACAAAATAAAAGTAAATCTTTATTATTATTAGATGAAGTATTGTAACACACCACTTTTTTATTAAATTTGACTGGTTTTTACCTTCATCCTAATTTTAGTTGTTTTCATACAACTTATTAATTCGGGCCACTTATTATTGGATTAAGTATTGTAACACACCACTTTTTATTAAATTTGACTAGTTTTTACCTTCATCCTAATTTTAGTTGTTTTTATACAACTTATTAATTCGGGCCACTTATTATTGGATGAAGTATTGTGTTACAATACCTCATCCCATAATAATAAAGATTGATTTATAAAAAAGACTACTAAGTAAACAACATAAATATAGCACAGAGAGTCAGTTGTAGGAAGTGAGTTTATAAGTGTAAATCAGCTTCCATGATGCCTTGTGGGCGATTGATAAAAGCAGCTAGGCGTAAACTAGTCTCCCTTTGGCAATGAGGGTGTGAGTTTGATTCTCGCTGAAGGCTTACTCCTTATTTCCAATTGCGCTGTTATTCGTTGCCATGAAGTAATGAATTAATAAGTTGTATAAAAACAACCAAAATTAGGATTAAAGTAAAAACTAGTCAAAAAGATTTTTGAAATGAAAAGATTGAAGATAATATATTAGTAGAGACTACCAGAGAAAAAAGTATAGCTGACTATGGGTATAATGGCTTTCAGCTGCTACTGCCTGGGTCAGTAAGGTAGTTATGGGAGAGTGGTTAACCCAAGTGTTCACTCATCTATTCTCTTCTCCATATCTAGCAATGAAACAGAGCAGAGGGAAAAGTAGATTCATGCCTTTCCCAAATTTAATATAAACAGCCTCAAATGAGATTTGAACTTGATTTCTTTGTTCCTTTTCCAAGCTGCTAACCATTACACCACCCTGCAAGTTTCACTATCACCATAAACCTGCACTTTGTTTATTCTCATTTCGTTTTGTTTGATACATATCTTAGATGGGTCGGGATGCTTCATCAGTGATGTAATATACCTGGGGTTTTGAGTCTCCTAACATCAGACCACTTCACCCAGCTGACCAAATCGGGACTGGTCAAGATCCGGCTTTCATCCCGTGATCTACAGGCTTTTGCTTCTCCCGTATTAGCTTCTCTATGGTCAAAAATGGCGTCACTCACGGATGAATAGTCACTCACGGGGCCTGAATATATACACGAGTCATATGTAAATTCGGTAGCACCACAACCAATGGGGTGTGATCTTCCAGTCTCCCAAGGTGTTGCTTTCTCCACTTATGGAAGGGATACAATTATACTTAGAATATTAGAATTGCTAGTTGTAAGTGGCGCCATACAGAGAGAAAAGATAAGGTGAAAAGGTCTCACAAGGAGACCGGGAGTGTCAGTTGGACTTTAGGTTTTTCCCAAATTTGGGGGAGCAAATACCTCGAGTTACCTCCCTTGCCACAACCCATAAGATGGAAGTGAGTTCCCGGTCATGCGCCGGGCAAACCAGGGAAAAATAAAGTGAAAAACACGAAGTGAAGAGACGAGCAGTCTCATCTCCGATGGTGATCAGTTAACATCAGATGTGTCTTCGTCCTTTGTTCCTTTTGGTTCATCTTCCTTTTCAATGAGATTCCCATGAGCTGGGAGACACTACATATACCTATGTTAATAATCACCCAATTTCAAATAATAGATGACATGGGTTCTATTTAGATATAAAGGAAAATCTGTTTCTTTTCATAATAAGCAAAATGATTCTTTTTTTCTGTAATAATATTGCATAGAAAAATTGAAGGTAAACATGAAAACAAAAAAGAGCAAAGAACAATACTTTTTACTTCTTTCTTTCCATGAAAGATTCATATCCAGTGATGAAAATGGGTGTTGGGAACTAGGTATATGGTACGACTGGGTTTTGGGAATTAGGTATATGGTAAGGCTGTATCTAGGATTTATGCTTGGGGATCACAAAGGGGTCCATCCAGGGATGAGCAAAGTGAAACCATGCAGCTGAGGGTTCCAGCGCACTGTGAGCCCCTGTTGGTAATCTTTTTTTTTCTGGCCATATAAACTACACTGAAATTGAAAAGTAGGTATAAGCCTTAACCTCGCATACCCCCACCCCCCATTTCCACCACTGCTCATATCATCCATTTCTACTTCTGAATGTAGAAATATTTATAGATTCTTTTCGGACTGTTGTCCTCATCTTGGTTCATCTTTTGAACACAACGTTTCGGCCATTGTACCATACAGCCTTCTTCAGGTGAGTGTTGTAAATGGAGTTTGGAAGTTGGGACAAAGGCAGAATGTCCTCATTCCACTGTATGGTTTTGGGTGGGAAACCCACCCGAAGAAGGCTGTAGGGTACAATGGCTGAAACATTGTGTTCAAAAGATGAACCAAGATGAGGACAACAATCAAAACAAATCTATACATATTGATGATCCCTCATCTAAAAAATTCAGACAGAAATGTAGAAAGTAGGACAACTTAATCGTCCAAAATGGATCGCATCATAAGGACTGATTTGACCGATCACCACTAAAGAAACTAACAATTTTTATTAATTTTTGACTTCTATTTACATTCATCTTAATTTTTAGTTTTTTTAACTCATAAGAACCCGGACGCATTTCTACTTGAAGGAAAATTATGTGGGATATAAAACAGACCAAATGGACCACATCTTTGTTATATCAATTTGTTCAAGAAATCTGGTCAGATTAGATTAAATGTAATATTGGATATGTTATTAAAGCATTAGAATTGTTAAATGAGTTAAAACTTACATTTTAGTGACAAAAACAAGCTTTTTAAAAAGGTACCGTTTCTCTTCCATGTGGAACCCAGGAAAATGATCCTTTTTAAAATGAAATTCTGGGTAGGCAAATTGACCCACAGTCACATGACTGCACCATGATGTTCAGTATATATAACTTAGTACACTTCATGAGTTAAAATCAAGGATACAATTGTATAAGGGATTGTGCAGATCATTTAAATTGTATGTGACACTGGTGTCACACCGGGTTCTTATGGGTTAATCACAATTTAACTAAGGCCGGTCAGTACTGCAGTGTTTGTTTTGGTTTTAGTAAAAAAGCGATTATTTTATTATTTATTTTTATTTAGATGAAGTATTGTTTTGACTTTTAATAAAATTAATAAGAAATAATATGTAACAATATGAAATGACAGATTATAATTTATTTATTTATTCAATTATTTATTTACAAGATTATTATTCAATTATTTATTTACAAGATTAAAAATCCTTTTTTAAAACATAAAAATGACTGTATTTTCTTGTGCACAATGTGAGTAATTTAATATTAAAAGTCTGGGTTAAAATTGGTTGTAACATTAGACTCGAGTGTAAAAAAACTGATAACATTATAATAGATTACTGATTTTAGCTAGAAAAATTATATTCGTGATCGCATTGTACTCGAGTTTGAGTAAATAGAAATGCTGTGTAAGTACAAAAGTAAAAAATGTTATCTTCTTTAGTGGTGATCAGTCAAATCAGTCCTTATGATGCGATCCATTTCTGACGGTTAAGTCATCCTACTGTGCCCAAAATTGACTTACAGAAAGAAAGATAAAAGGAATTATGTAATGTAATTACGTAATAATATAATAATGAAATAATAACGTAATAATGTAATAATGTAAAGAAATTATGTAATGTAATAACGTAATAATATAATAAAGTAATAATACTGTAATAGTGTAAAGAAATTATGTAATGTAATACATTAATAAAATAATGTAATAATACTGTAATAATGTAATAATAACGTAATAATATAATAATTCAATAATAATGTAATAATATAATAATTCAATAATAATGTAATCATGTAATAATAACGTAATAATATAATAATTCAATAATAATGTAATCATGTAATAATAACGTAATAATGTAATAATAACGTAATGATGTGACGAAATGATATAATGTAGAATAACTTACAAACACATTTGCCTTCATTCTTGTTATATATGTATCCTCTTCTACACTGACACTCGTAACTGCCAACTGTGTTTATACAGATTTGGTCACAGGGATTTATATTCTTTTCACATTCATTAATATCTACAAATAAGAAAAAAACACAGTTCTGGTTAGTCACTCAATTGAAGCTGTCACGTGACTGTAATGTTCTGGTTTAGTGCCTCTGATCGCTTTCTTAGTCTTTTTATTCTAGCTGTGGGAGATTAGAATGCATTTGATTCGTAACCGTGCTTAAGCGTGTTAAGAAAAGAAGACGGAACAAGATAACACGTGTGATAGGGTTCTTCATCCTGGTAAGAAGTGAGCATTCCCCGTTCCCACTTTCGGTCCGCATTTTCTGGGACCGGAAACGCAATGGGGGTTGCTGGGAGCTTGCTTCGGCATGTTTATTGATTTAACATATAGATACATTTATATAAACATTACAGTGACCAACATCTTTTGGCAGCATGCCATGTTGGGGGTGATCAATTACACATTTTTAAAAAGGTGTGATCAATGAATTTAAGTTATTTCTCTCACCATTTGCTGGATAACTAAAAAGTCTGAATTTTCAAAAAGCAATCATGAACATTACCATACACAAACTAAGGGATCAGTTTAGCATAAACTTGCATTGTATATTGAAACCCTCCTAAAAACTTTTTGGGTGAATTTTCAAAAAACAAAAAAAATAGTTTTTTCTAGACATAATAAAGTAAATGTTAAAGACTTCACAACATTGAATGTTCTTATTTTGACAGTTTTATTGTTTAATTCATTTTCCCTGTAGTAGTAGTGATACATTTCTAAATTGCTATTTATTTTTGGCCCTACGCCGTAGCATAGTTTGCGTATAGACTAATCCGGCTATGGTCCTGTCAAAAATAAAATTTAGAAAAACATGAATATACCAGAATTTTTCCGGGCACCTGTTAGCTACGGGCCCCTGGGCTTAAACCTACTCAACCTTATAGTATAATCCGGTCTGTGCGTGACACATACATACAACGTCATCATTATTAAAAAATCATTTAAAAAAGAAAACATGATACTTCTTAACCTTGTCTCCCTTTACTATCATTACTTTGTTACTAGTTTTATTCGATCTTATTATTGTTGCTTTCATATCACACAAGTTGATATACTCCATCTTGTTAATCCCACTACCCACAACATTCTTTTATTGCTGGGTTTTAGTTATTCATGCGTATCTATGTATCTGGACTTCGCTCAACTCTAATCGTTCATAGTAGAAACTTGAAATTCTATACTCACACTCCCCTCAATGAGTAGGGAAAATGATTGTTTTGTTTTTTTGAAAATTCCCCCCCTAAATAGGTTTTTAGAGGGGGTTCAATATGCAATGTAAGTTTATGCTAAATTGGTCACTAGTTTGTGCCTGCTTGTTTTTTTGAAAATTCAGACCTTTTTTAGTGATCACAGATCAACACAGCATATATGGGTGGTGGTGATTCATAATTTCCCTTGGAATGCTAGTTATTGTTGGTTTTTTCCAAATGAAGCTTTTTCACTATTATTATTTTATTACTAGTTTTGCTCAATCTTATTAGTGTTGCTTTTTAGATGAAGCATTTTCATAATTATTATTTTATTATTAGTTATACTATTATATTATTACTAGTTTTACTCCATCTCATTATTGTTGCTTTTTATACATTTGAATATACTTGAAATAGGTTTTTTTTGACAGCAGTTAATTGCGTCATTAAGCCAGCTTCAGTGTAGTTGGGTCGGGTTTAAACTAATAAGAAAAATGGTAGTTAAATTTGGTATGTCCAATATCAGAATAAACATTATTTTTTTAAATATTGATATTCTCGAATGTGACCATCTTTTCACTTAGGTTGTTCCATGTGTTTGCTACTCTTGCCGAGAAGAAATGTTTTCTAACACCAGTGGAGGTCTGAATTTGTAGTTTATGGCTGTGTCCTCTGGTTTTACTGCAAATAGATGAAGTAAGCATTTTCTTATCAGGGCATTTTGAGCAATGAACGTCAGCATCTACTCTATGTATGTTGTTCTGTATTCAAGGGTCTCTAGATTAAGTTGTTTTAATCTTTCAGTGTAAGATATATCTCCCAGCCTTGGAATGGTCTTGGTGGCTCTCCTCTGAACTCTCTATGGCATCCGAGTTGTACTTCAGGTAAGGAGACCATATGCAGGAAGCAAACTCCAGATGGGGACGTACCAGAGACTTGTACAGTAGTAGGAAGCTCTCCTCATCGTTGAACTTAAATGAGTGTCTTGTGTAGCTGAGTGTTTTATTGGCTGTATTCACTTGGGCTTGTATATGAAGTTAAGTGAGTTGTCTATATAAACACCAAGATCTTTCTCCACTGTAGTTGCCTTCAGTGTATGCTGTGTTCCGTCATCTTTAGTCATAGTGTAGTTCCTTTTTTTGTTGTTTCTACCTAGGTGTATGACCTTGCATTTGTCGGGATGAAACTTCATCTGCATAGATTTGGCCGACCGTTGCAATGTGCTGAGGTCCTCCACAAGTAGGTCTTCTCCAGATTCATCAGACGTTAACGCAGAGTGGATCTTATGAAGCATTTTTATTATTGCTATTATATTATTGCTAGTTTTACTCCATCTATATGATTAATGGAGAAGCATTGGGTTAAGTGCATTGACAAAGAAGGAGGTTATGTTGAAAAATAATAATAAATATTAGTTTTATAAAAATAAATGCTTTTTTCATTGTTAGGTCACGGACTTATTGATTTACCTACATGCAGGTCTGGTTAGTCACTCAATAGAAACCATCATGTGACCAACGACTTTTGGCAGCAGGCCGTGTTGGGGCTAATCAATTAAAAAACAAGAAAAAGGGATGATCAATGATTAAGTTACTTCTCTCGCCTT
>VCCN01002007.1:5085494-5117424 GCA_006491835.1 Architeuthis dux
TCTGAAGGAGGGACCTTACTTTCTTTTCAGGGACTGTACTAAACTTGTACCCAAACTCTTATACCTATGTTTCCTTACTCTTTGGAGGGACCTCACTTTCTTTTCAGGCACTGCACTACTTAACTTGTACCCAATCTGCTTATACCTATGTTTCCTTACTCTGTAGGAGGGACCTCACTTTCCTTTCAGGGACTGCACTAAACTTGTACCCAATCTTTTTATACCTATGTTTCCTTGATATGTAGGAGGGACCTCACATTATTTCAGCGACTGCAGTTCTTAACTCGTACGCAATCTTTTTTATACCTATGTTTCCTGCATAGAACGTATTTACATAGGCCTTAAATGGCAACTCTTTGCTAAACGGGGCAGAGGGCTTGATTTTCCCTGAAATCTCCACGGTTTTGCCCGAAATTTTACACTGTTTTGCCTGAATACTTTTGGTGGGGCTTAGGCCAAACTCTACCAAATCGTCCATAAAAGTACCAGATAAAGAAAACATTGGTGACTAACATTCCAAGGGAAATTATGAATCACTGCCACCTATATATGCTCTTTTGGAGGTGATCAATTAAAAAGTTGGGCTGTGATCACTAAACAGTGTTTGAATTTTCAAAAAACAAGTAGGCACAAACTAGTGAACAATTTATCATAAGATTGAACATCCCCACTAAAACCCTATTTTAGAGGGAAATTTTCAAAAATCCAAAAGAAGCATTTTCTTTACTCATTGAGGGGTGTGTGTGTGTAAAAATTTCTAATTTCTACTATCAACAGTTAGGGCTGGGCGGAGTCCAGATACATAGATAGATAGATAGATAAATAGATAGATACATATAAATGTGTGAACACATGAATAACCTAAACCTTTGGTAGCAGTGATTAATACTAATAAATTAATAAAGCTTAAATTAAATACTAAAAAACATGCTTCATTTTTCTCTCTATTTTTCCCCTGCATGCCCAGCATTAAACTCTGTCACCTTACCGACTTCTAAATAGTCTCAATATTATAAATGCTTTGCAGGAAGCCAAACAAAATATATTATATGGGGTGTCCCATAAGTAATTACCAATTTGTCCCAAAATTAATGCCAGTTCTATCTAAGGGAAGCAACTATTTAATAGTTGCTTTTAATAGTAATTTAATAATAATTTAATAGTTGCTTCCCTTAGAACTGGCATTAATTTTGGGACAAATCAGGAGTTACTTCTGTGAAACCCTATACCTATTTGCTCGACTGATATACAGTGAGGCGAAACAAGTATTTGGACACTTACAAAATATTCATTTAATATACTTCCGATGTTCACATTTACTTTAAATTCACACAGGTGATGTATTTTGATATAAAATTTAAGAATCAAGAAAAAAATACCTATTTCCAAACATACAATGCAGAATAAAATATAAACATGTTTCGCCTCACTGTATAAAATAGAGATTTCAAACGAAATTCACCAAAATGTACCAAATCTTCCCGGCTTAGTACCAAACGTGACAAAAAGTACCGATTTGGTACGAACGTACAAAAAGTGCCAGCCAGCTGCATGAATGAGAGTTAGCTACCCCTGATTGTATCTCTTTTCTACTACATGGTGGCGCTTGTGTCTTTACGTTCCATTTACGATTAGGTACTCGCCAGCACACATGGATAGCTGAGTGCTGGGAGGCTTTTTTCTCAAAAGGAAAATAAAAAATAAATTACCTCATAACACGGAATAAAACTTTTTAAAAAAAGAAGAAAGCATTAAGTAAAACAAAAGAGAGGCATGGGATCTGAGGAGAAACAAACGCCTTGGGCAAGTGAGTGGATCTTTTTTGCTACTATTCTGCTGTTTTTTGGGGGGTAATACAGTTATACAAGTAGTGGATACAAAAACGACAGGGCGTGAAAATGCCTTTTACGATCATTATTTGTGTTGATTCTTGTGATTTTCTTGTCTTGTCCCCATTTTTTTGTCATTTCTCAGTTAAAAAAATAAATAAGGTAAGCATATCATTTGAATTAATGCTTTTACTGCAACTGCTGATGTCTTATTTATTCTATGCAACTGAAGAGAAGAGAATTTCGTTTTTCATTTGAAAATGTGATCATAAGAACTTTTTGAGATGTTCGATTCCTTCTGAGAGTGTTATCTAAATCTAAACGAATTTATGTACAGGTATACCTTGATTAGTGCGGTTAATTCATTCCATAATTGTCAGTACTCTTCAAGGTCTTATTATAATTTAATGTTTGTTTTTCCAGCTTATACTTAGTTACATTAATTTGTACAGCAATACCGTAACCGTACTATATCAAAACCCGCAATATTCAAGGTATTCCTGTAGAAGTTAGTATGATTATCTCTGGCTTCTAATTCTTAGTCAGTGCTACTTCGTTTTTGTTCTTTTCTTGCTCATAAATGAAAAAGAAAAGTATATCTCCTTTTTTATCTTTAATATTATTTCTAATTAGTTGATATTTTTCAGACTTTAAAAAGGGTAGTAGATAATACTTGACTTCATGTTTGCCTTAAATTAATTTAAAATATCTAACTTGCTTACTTGTGTTTTTAAAAAAGAATAATGTACCTTTCACGTACGCGTGAATCTAATTTTATATTTTATATATATATATATATATAATATATATATATATATATTAGTTTTAAGACAGTTGTTAGACACTTGGGTGAAAAAGATACTAGGATTTATTTAGGAATCACTAATGTTCAAAGATTCTCTCCTTCCATGACTAAAGATTTAAAAAAAATATATATATAACAAATAAAATAAATGAGAACTACAACTACTGACCAGTCAAGAAAAATCTATCATTTGAATAATACCATTATTTACGTCTTTTAATTGCTAAAAATAAAAAATACTGTTCATGTCTGCCTTTTTTTAACTTAAACTTAACTTTAAAGTTTTTAAGACAACAATAATTGATATCCATTATTTCATTTGACTTGTTGGTAAGAAAGTGAAAATATGTACTTTATTGTTGAAACGTGTCAAAGAAAAAGAAAATAACGTGGTTGTTATGTAGTGTTATTCACAACACAAAAATAATTACTATTTAATTATTGCGTAACTGACGTACGAAACACGTGTGTTGAAGTTCTTGAAAGCGGAAATAAATGTTGATGTTGTTGAATCATTGAAATAGAAAAGAGTTCGATTGATTGAACATACAAAAATGTAATTTTAGCATTTTGATTGCATGAAATTTAAAAAATATTTCCGTAAATGGTTTTTTATAACTATTAGTTTGGTTGATAAATTAATGTTAACTTTCAAACACAGGTAACAACTTGAATATATTCATTTAACATTTCAAAATAAATTGTCAAGTTTAGTTTGTGATGAAGTTTTTTTTAAACACTTTAGTTTTTCCAAATGTTTTTTTTATCTTGAATTCATTTTACAATATTATTTCTCGTTTTTATCGTTGTAATGATTGTAGTTGTATTCGATTATTTTGGCTTGGAACAGCTTATTTTGTTCGTCCTTTACCAGTGTGAGTGTTGCCAACTCAACAAATATTTGAGCGCTAAATGTTTTAAAATACGCAAAAATGGCAAAAAAACGCTAAAAATGGTCAAAAATAGCCAAAATGTTTTAGGCTCAAACGCGCTTTTTGCACTGCCAAAACAAGAAACGCGCTGAAGATAGCGCGAAACGCGCTGAATTGGCCACTGATTGAGGAAAAAAAATAGGCCGGTCCACGGTGTATAAATTAATTAGGACATTCTGTTAAATCTAGACACATAATAATAATAAGCACATGTTCGTAATTTTTAAAAGTTAAATATTACGATATGAATGCATTTCTTTTTGTTTTAATTCTATAATTCGAATGTTTTTGTATAAAAGTGCTTAAAAACGGAAGTTGATATCTGCTTCCGCCAGTCCGTGTTGAAATTGTTTTCCGGTCTGGTCCTAAATTTGGGATTTCTGTCGCCACAGTCGACTTAGCAATGACCTCTCTTGTTATCATTTGAGGGTTTCTCATTTAAAAGTTGTGATCGTTTGAGTTTTAGTTGCACTAAATAAGCCGTATGTTTACGATAGAGGTCAGTCGTCCTTGAGTGAGCCAGGTAGTTGAGGTCACACGCACGACACACCTCTCGTTATTTTTCAGCTGAACCTGAAGAAGAGGAGGAGGAGGCACCCCCTGTAGTATTTGGGAAACCTGTTGTCGGACAATAATATTCTCTTCTTAATTTAGAATAATCTGAAAACGATGTAGGCAATCATGGGGTTTGTAACCCTCGAAATTGGAACATTTGTATGGAACTGATTTTGACACTTCACCGTCTTTTTCAAATGTTTTTCTTTCATGAATTCTCTTATTTCTTTTTATTTATGCGCCATTTTTAACATCAGGTGCGCATGGGTGTGAAATTGTCACAAATAACTTTTCATAAATCAAAACGAATACGAGAATTTATGAAAGAAAAACAGTATTAAACTGTATTTGAAAAAGACGGTGAAGTGTCAAAATCAGTTCCATTCAAATTATCCAGTTTCGACGGTTACAAACTCCATGGTTAACACGATTTTCTTCTTTAAAATGAAGTTAAATGAATATAGTTGTCTTCGCAATTAAACGCTGTTAAAGTCCACAATATTTTCAGGATTGTAGTTTTTTTTAATTTATTTTTTTTAGTTGCAATCTCTTGAACTTGTTCATAGACCCGGCACTGGGTAGATTATCTGGCACAATGTAGAAAGGTGGTCCCAATTGTAGAGTGTCACACCCTCGCCAATTCGATGTTAAAAACGGCGCACAAATCAAAACAATTCAACAATTTAATTTATTCAAAGTAAAAACAATATGATTTATGTATTTACTTCTGTTTTTCTTTTATTAATTCTCTTATTCCTTTTTATTTGTGCGCCATCAATGTATGATGGACACTGCATCTGATGTATCAAACTGACGGGTTCATGGTGCGAAATCTGATAAAGACATGAATCTAATTTCATTATTGCGTTAATTTCTGATGAAGATGTTTTATTATACTTTTTGGAGCCTCTCTGTTGGTTAAACACTATACAAAGCTTGCCAAAAATTATAAAAAAATGTTCATTTCAAGAAGTGACTGTACATTGTTAATATTTCATGTGGCCTCCCTTTGCTTGAATAACTGCTTCAATGTGTCTAGGAAGGGATTCATACAAATCCTTCGCCATTTTTTGTAGTTGAGCTCCCACAACTCTTCAAGGTTGTGTGGATTCTTCTTATGAGCTCTGTTCTTTAGTTCTGTCCATTTTTTAGATAGGTTTCCATAGCATTTATTCAGATGACATGTTCATCTCACAAGTTCATCTCACAATGAACGCAACTGAATCAAATATAAGGTTAGCTGAAATGAATACATTGGTTAGTGTTAGTAATATTGTCTACCCCCCCCCCCGTCTTTGTTGCGTATCGAAACTGATGTCATTCTTTACAAAGACACTACTCTCAGCATGCACTGTCATTGATGTGACCCTTTGGTGTGCAGAGTGGAGAACCATTAGCTCATCTTTGCATGATGGCGGGATAACGACCTCTAATTCATCCATTCCAGTGCGTGAATTCTTGGTATTTTGGGGTAAAAGCATGAGCTTGTGTCACATTTTCCATCATACAGAATAAATATTTACACAAAATTCTGATTGGATTAACAAAGCTTGGTTGAAGAATTTAAGGTTTCAAGTTTGCTATGTTCATAGTTTTCCATACCATATAAGGTGAGCACAGGTTAGCTGAAACGAATATAAAGTGAACACAGGTTAGTTGAAACGAATACAAATACATAGGTTAGTGTTAGTAATATTGTCTACTTTTGTTCAATGATGTTTGATTCGGGACTCTGAGCTGGCTAATATTCCAATATGGTGACGCCTTCATCAGCCAGACTGTTATGTTGTATGTGATCTTTGGCATGGAGCTCCATCATCATATTCTGGTATCAAATGGACCTTCAGCAACTGGATGTATTTGGCACTATACAAGTAGCTTGTATAGTGCCAAATACATCTATTTTATTCAATTTTCTTGAGCCATCACTTTATGTATTCCCAATGCATCAGACTCTTCCCCTGCAAACTTTACTGTTTTTGTGTGTTGCTTTCCTGGAGGTCTTAAATAATGAGTGGGGTCAGTATTCATACATCAGTCTAATATTTAGTTGCATGTCTGTAGTAAACCGCTACCGCACTATACAGAGTTTAACACTGGTTGAGTGATCACAAGTTTGACACATAAAGTTTTAGTTGGTTACCTATAGCATAACTCGAGGGATTCCTGTCTGCTTCGCTAGGTGATTGGAATTCAACACTCTTATTGTTTACGCACGTGCTTAAATAGCCTGCATACTCTTGTTTGTTCTCGTCGTTGTTGGTTTTATCCCAATGGTAGTGGGAGTGATACCCAATGTCCTTTTGCTGTCTTCACAGACACGAGGCAGTTCTTGAAATTCACAACCGACTTCTTGCAAAACTCTGGAGGTATTTTCAGGATTCTCTCATAGTCTTCCTTTTTTCATTAATCCTTCACATGGTGAAGGGAACCGATACCTTTGACAGCATGGTGCTGCCACCACTAGGCTTTACTCTGGGAATGGTATTCTCTGGTTTAAAGCATACATACACACATACATATATATCTACACAAACATATACATAATAAACACATCTACATAAATATACACAAAAATATAGACAAAGATACACACACATAATGGTTAGACAATGTGGAAAGGAAAGATTGAGAAAAGCGTGTTATGTCTTAAATAAATCTTTATGCATTTCGTCGTTGTGAACGACGTCATCAGAAGAAATTTGAACATAGCGGAGTTGTGTGAATGAACTGAGATGTGTTTTGTATATGCCATGTTCAAATTTCTTCTGAATCTCCTCTCACACTAACGAATGAAACAAAACTCTTCTAGATGACCACCACGTAAGACTCATGCCCCCCCCCACTAACACTGCTTTTTTTTCCCAGCTCAGTATGCATTTCACACAAAAATGTGAGCAGTCAGATTGCACACACAAGTTTTCTGCACTGCAGAAGAGCTTCTGAAGATGCTGAATGAAACTCGGCAAAATGCATCAAGGCTTATCTTAATGATAATAAATATGTTTGAGGTGTAACATTGTTTTCACATTGTCAAATTACCTCTACCATTCTGTCGGATTACCTTATATCCACATAATTTATATATATATATATATGTATGTATATATATATAATTTTCTTCTAAACCAAACATAGCATGTTTCTAGTGGAACATTATACAATCCAAATGCATATTATCAGGTATTATTTATGACCAAATTCTACAGCATTGAAACTTGACAAAAATATTTTTTCGTGGGGGTGTACATGTTTTTGGACAGCAACATATTCATATTTTTGGTAACAGTTTCAATGATGTAGAGTTTGATCATAAATAATACCTCCGTTTTGATTGTATAATTTTCCACTAGAAATAATAAAATCCTGCTATGTTTGGTTTAGAAGAAAATTAACTTTCTATAAAAAAAAGTGGTCTGGGCAACATTGTATAGTCTTGGAAAATTCTGCCTTGAGTATTCAGGCTAGAACTGATGTCTTTTACATCACTGTATATATGTGTGATGAATAACAAAACCTGTGATAAACATCTGTTTCTCCCTGCAAGCTGTCATCTTTTTTATTTTGTGTCCATTTGAAACACAACCAATAAACAAGGACAAATGAATGAATGTAATTCTCATCTGTAAGCATAAAAAGGATTGTTATATATATTGTAATCAGGGCTCGAGATTAACGTTGTCCCGGGGACAATAAAAATGTGTTTGGGAAAAACAAATATCTTCTCCCAGGACGTCTGAGACTGAAGTGGAAAATATTATTATTTTTTTATTTTTTAAAAAATTTGTTTTTGTTACGGTAGAAAAACAAAGTCAACTCCGGGTTTGGACTGGAGTTTGACAATTATTTATTTCCTCAACATTTTTTTTATTATGCTACTAACAACTATAGATGATAATAACAAAGTAAAGGAACAAGATTTTGATTTGGGGACGGTTTACATTTCCTTCGGAACAGTTAAAATTGTTTTTCGGGACGGTAGTGAAAAAAGTTAGTCTGGAGGCCTGATTGTATGGTGCTATTTTATATTGGCAATAACCTATGATAAAAATTAGTGTATGATTTTTGTTTTTAATTCATAGAGCAGTGCTATTGGCACCTGAAGTTTTGAAAACTGAGTGTCAAAAGCCAAACCGGACTTTTATATGATCTACTAAGCCACATATGGGCAACCATTGGCCCGCGGCCACATTTTTTTTTGTGGCCCACAGCCAATCTAGGAATTTATTTAAAATCTTATGTAATTTTTCTCAAAGTCAATTTTATAAATTATATTGTAAAATTACAATTGTTTTGACTTTGCAAATTAATAATATAATAATTGTAATTCATATTTGTCTAAAATAGAAATTAAGTACGCTTTTGGTAATACGACCAATATTTTTAAAGTGAATGTGTAGCCCAAATAAAGATGAAAAATGTCTTATATAGCCCACTAGATCAGGAAGGTTGCCCATTAGGGCGTATCGAAAATTAAAATATTTATAATTTGAAAAACTGAAGGAGGTTTTATGAACTGGAGGGCAACAACGGAGCCCAAGGTAAACTTAAAAAATATGGTGATCGTCGTCTTCCTTGGTGCATTTCGCACTTTTGATTTGCGTATGCTACACCTTGTGCGATCTTGAACCCAGACACTGAAAATTGTATAACTTTTGAAGTAAATAACATACAGAGACAAATGAACACATTTTTCCATAAATTTCTAACCCAAGAAATTCATAAAAATGGTTATGATTCAAACATATCTTGACTCCAGGATAAAAAACAGCAAAACACGCAAACAAAATCTGATCTGTTTTCATATATTGACTAGATATCAACTGTTTGTCCTGTAATCTGTTTTTTTACTTAATCCTTGAAGTGTCTATTTTAAGATTCTGCCAGTTAACAGGCTGAAATAATGTCTGATGAGGTTTATTTCAACCATATATTACACCTATTTGCGAACCAGTAAGACACAACCAGAAAGAAAAAGACAAGAGAGCGATTTTCTTTATTCAATAAACAATAACATTTATTTACAAATGTTAATAACAAATTCCATAGCTGTCAATTGAATATCTTTTTAATGTATGAAACAGAATAAAGTAAAGAAAGTCAATAGTTCTCAAAAATGAAAAAACAATATGCAAATGAGATTTTCATTTGGTATAGTGAAATTATAGTATTCCCATAATAATATTTTAATTTCTCATTTTCTTTTTCAATAAAAATGATCTAACAGCGTTAGCAATATTTATATAAAAAGATTGATTTTAAAATATTTTAACTAAAAATAAAAATTTGTATCATCCCATGCAAAATTTTAGGTTATTCACGTGTTCACACATTTATATGTATCTATCTATCTATCCGGACTTCGCCCAGCCCTAACCATTCATAATAGAAACTTGAAATTTTGTACACACACCATTTCCGTCAATGAGTAGAGAAAATGCTTCTTTTTTTTTTGTTGTTTGAAAATTCCCCTCCAAAATAGGGTTTTAATGGGGGTTCAATTTTCAATGTAAGCTTATGCTAAATTGGTCACTAGTTTGTGCCTGCTTGTTTTTTGAAAATTCAGACATTGTTTTAGTGATCACAGCTCAACTTTTTAATTGATCACCCAACACAGCATATATGTTTGGCAGTGATTCATAGTTTGACTTTGGACTTAAATAGTGTTCCAACAGAAAAGATTACAGGACAAACAGTTGATATTTATGAAAACATATCGGATTTCTCAACATTTGTTTGCTTTTTCTTGCGGTTTTCATCCTGAAAAAATCAAGATGCATTTGAATCCTAATAATAACCGTTTTACTGAATTCCTCAGGTCAGAACTGTATGGAAAAATGTGTTCATTTGTCTTTGTATGTTGTTTACTTAAAAAGTTATGCGATTTTCTATATTTTCGCTGTCCAGAATAGGTGTAATATAGGGTTAAAATGAACCTCATCGGACATGATTTTGGCCTGTTACCTGGCAGAATCTTAAAATAGACACTTCAAGGATTAAGAGGGAAAAAATTACAAAACAGTTGATATCTAAGGTATATATGAAAACATATTGGATTTCTCAACATTTTTTTGTCCTGAAATAGTCAAGATGTGTTTGAATCTTAATAACCATTTTTTTTTATTTTCTTGTGTCAGAATTGTATGGAAAAATGTGTTCATTTGTCTCTGTTGTTTACTTCAAAAGTTATGTGATTTTCAGTGTCCAGCTTCAGGATCGCACAAGGTTTAGACTACGTGAAACAAAAATGTGAAATATGCCAAGGAAGACAACGATCGCCATGTTTTTTAAGTTTACCTCTGGGTTCGTTGTTACTCTCCATGTCATACAACCTCCTTCAGTTTTTTAGTTTATGAAAATTTAAATTTTCAATTCACCCTATTGTCCATGCCTGTATGAAACTGACCCTTATCCCATTGTGAAGCACCCTTGAACTTTGGTGTTATAAGAAGAAGCAGTGAACATATTAGCAGTTTTCAATGTTGTAGCGAAGAAGTGGAGATAAACTTACCCAAAGCAAAAGCAAAATAACCTTGGGTGGCGTGCTGTTTTTGTCTAAGGTCCAAGAATCTAAAGCCAAAAGACCGAGTTGTCGACAGATATAGACAAGGTGGAGTGTCAGTGACCTGGATGCGGCAAGCCTTTTGGCTATAAAAGGCCAGTCGGTGCTTCAGAAGTTTTTAATGCAGATTTTTTTAGAGCATATTTTTATTACTATTAGTGGGAGCTTTATCCTTTGGCTCATTATGATTCGAAAAATAAGCCTTTATATATAACTGTTTTTTTTTTTTTTTCTGGCTATGATGTCAATGTAACATAATGTTCAGGTTGTCTGCTCCGGCTAGTGATCTTCTGGGTTAGGTGTAGAAAATACAATAGAAATCATTTCTCTGTAATTGAGAATCCTTGCTTTATTTGGAATGTTGGTTAGAGAGAGAAAGAGAGGTCAAATAATGGATGAGGGTAGTACCCCACCCTAAGTGCTTTATACCTTTTGTGTGTGTGTGTGTGTTATTAGGTATGAACAAAATGGACAAATATTTCAGCATGAAATCCACACTTGAGAAATGTTTAAAATCTGTCAAGAATCATCATATTATTCGATTTTAATAACATTTTTGATACTCATTTATTAAAGGGCGAATTTAAAAAGAAATAATTTTCCATTCCAAATTTCGGAGAACAATTTTTTATCATATGATTCTTACCCTGCCTTTTATTAGTTTGATGATTTATCTATTTTATATAATGATGCTTTCATTGATTTTTACACATTTTACAGATATATCCCTCGAGATACTAATTATGTTTACCTTTTTTAGAATAATATCCAGCATCTCTTACTTTGGGATTTAAAAAAACAGGAAAATTAAGTAAAATAATTTTTTTTCAGAATTCTTTTAGTTTTATTCGATTAATTATCATTCAGGCTTTTGATCTGTGAAAAAAAATATTTTTTCACTCAATATTATTTCAAAAAAATATTTTTCATCACTTTTATCGATTTATTCCGATATCTTATAATCTTTGAAACGCAAATTTTTTATTGACTGCTATTTCAAATTATGGGAGCTACAGGCGATAACATGCAATTTTTTGCATGGCGCAGCTGTCGTGCATTTTAATCTTATTTTTTCCACTCAAATGTGTACTGCATTGTCTACCATACATTTTTTTAAAATCAGATGTCGCTTACACACTTTGTTTACGCCTTGTGTGTGTGTACACTGTTTGGAGTATTAGCATGGTTTATTTACCAAAGCTATGTTGAACCGTTGTTTGATTATTTATTATGTGAAGACACAAAATAACATTATTATGTGAAGACACAAAATAACATTTAGCCTGAGATATGATGCCAAACCAATGGCTACCTTTTCCCTGGTGCTATCATAATTATTTTGGGTACAATTTTTAAAAAACTGTCAACATATCAACATAGGTTTCTTCAGTTTTTGAGTTGTTCTGGTTGGCTATCTATTTATGTGTGTCATGCATACGGCCCACACCAATGGAGCTAGAGGGCTGAAAATTTCAATATTTACTCCTTATTATGTCTAGAAAAAAACTTTTTTGTTTTTGGAAAATTCACCACCAAAATAAGTTTTTAATGGGTGTGGGGGCGGGGTTCAATTTACAATGTAGTTTATGCTAAATTGGTCCCTTAGTTTGTGTCCGGCATCATTCATGCTCAACAAAAGGCAGGAGAAGTAACTTATTCAGTGATCATTTCTTTTTCCAATTTTTTAATTGATCACCCCCAACAAGGCATGCTGCTAAAAGATGTTGGTCACATGATGGTTTCTATTGAGTGAATAACCAAACCTGTTTTTTATTTTTTGCAATTCTCACCTACTTCTAATGTTGATATTAAGTTTAACATTTGGGGTAGTACCTTTTCTCCCTAATTTTGTTTGTTCTTCCTTTCGAAAACCCAGTAATTGAGTCTAATGAATGTGTCCTCAGTTCACATAGAAAAATCTTGACAGAATAAATGCAACCTCTAAAGACTGTTATGTAGTTAACGGGTTTAATATTGGAGAAAAGGCATAGAAGACAATGCAATAAATGGAATCAAACAAAACAAAAAATAAGATGGTAGGTAAAAAATAAATAAGGATGCCTGGAAGGTGGGGAAAGATGTTTTGGGGTATGGAAAATGCCTTTAAAGGATCTTGTTAATGTCTCCTGTTTGCTGAGTCATGTTTGAATACCCACATTTTCTATGACACCTATTTTCTGAACCCTTGTGAAGATACAGGTTTAGCAGGCTGTTGCTGGTATTGCAGAGAAAAGTCTAACTCATAACAAGCTGCTACAGCTAGGCCTAGTTACATTTTTAAAAAAGGGGATTATTGACTTGTAATAGAACAAATATCTCACAGTATTAATCCAGTTCACATGTCCCTCCCAGAAGTAAAATGTGGGACTCTGAATAAAAGCACCGTTAACTTGCTTCAATGAAATTGTTTGATATTTTTAACCTTTTTGAACAATCCCGGCATTTTCTTTTGTTCTGACTTCATCGACCGTTTGACCTATTTTCCACCTCCGGTAATATGATATGGACTTTTGGTCATGTACACCCCAACATGTGTAAACACACACAACCAGAGTGTATTTCATTACATTACAGTTGGTGCGCAGTGATATATACAGTTAAAATTGAATGCTCCTAATGCCATCTAATGACAATCACAGAACAAACTTTTTGTCTGACCCAATAGATTGAAAAAACTAGTGTGCATAGTGAAAACATCCAAAAAAATATACTAAAACAGATGTTTTTTGTTTGTTTTTGTGGGTACAGATATAAAAAGATTGCTATTTTATGTCTGTCTGGCTACTAATTCCAGGTGCTTTTTGTCTATTGCTGCCTTCATTTGGTGTATTTGAGAGCAGTACTTGTTTGAATCAATCGTTTGGTTCTCCGGGAGGACTCCTCATAATAGACTCTCTTCCAATCCCAACAAAATACACAGCATCATTTTCCTTGGATGAAGACGGCCTATGTTACAGTTGGCGGTGGTTTATTTCACTTGCCCCATGATCAATTGCATTTCACATTGTTGTAAAGTATCCACTTCTTATCGCTTGTTTTAAAAATGAAACCTTTTCATTGTTCTTGAATAGCACACAGCACACAAAAATACGGTTCAGTAGATTATTTTTTCTTCAACTCTTGTGGAAGCCACACATCAAAACGACTAACATAACCAAACTGGTGCAAATGATTTTCTACACTTGATTTAGATATTTTGAGTGTGTTGGCCATCTCCTGCGTCATATAATGTTGATTATTCTAACTAATGTCTTGATTTGATTGCTATCGACCTCGTCTGGTCTACCCGACCATGGAGCATCATTGAGCAAGAAATTTCCCTCACAAAACTTCACAAACCACTTTTTACATTTACGTTAGAGTCATATTTTTTCTTTCATAAAATAAAAAAAAGCAAAATATACAGAAAATGTTTGTTTTTCTTCCATCTTCAATGTTATAATCAATAAAAAAAAATATGCCAGTTTTAATTTTTTTTTTTAAATGCATGCTGATATATATATATATAATGTTAAAAGTGATCTTTTTTAATAAAGTTAAAATTGAATGCTCCTAATGACAAACACAGAACAAACTTTTTGTCTGACCCAATATATTTATAGATTGAAAAGACTGTAGTGTACATAGTGAGAATATTAAAAGAAATGTACTAAAACAGATGGGTTTTGTTTTTGTGGGTACAGCTATAAAAAGAATGCTATTTTATGTCTGTCTGGCTGATAAAATAATGTAAATATATACAAATGCCTATTGAAATCAATATTTTATTTACATTGGCTGTTTTTTTATATATTAAAAATGTATGTAATGTAATATCATAAGTAGGATTTATTTAATACATCTAAACTTTCAATCACTCCTATCATTACATCAGGGCTCCAGATTACCTTTTTTTCACCACTGTCCCGAAAAACAATTTTAACCATCCCAAAGGAAATGTAAACCATCCCAAAATCAAAATATTGTTTCTTTACTTTGTTGTTATCATCACTAGTTGTTAGTAGCATAATAAAAACACCATCAAAATGTTTGAGGAAATAATTATATTTATTTTGCTCCATTCAAATAAATTGGTTTTAAACAAAACTGAAAAGTTATCTGTAAACTGTAGAGCTGCAACAATTGATTGACTAGTTCATTAATCGGTAACATAGTCCTCTATGACAGTAAACTGAATATCTTTGGGTTATGGACAAGACAAGACATTTAAGGATGTCATCTCGGGTTTTGGAAAACAGTGATCGACAATTTTCACCATTTTGTAGAACACATTTTATAAACAACTAATCGAGAAAATAATCAACAGATTTAATTGATAATGAAAAGAATTGCTAGTGGCAGACCTAGTAAACTGTAAAAAACAGAATTAAGGACAAATAAATTGGAGAACCCAAATTCTGTGTCTCATTCTGAGTTCTCATCTTTGAACTGAAGTCTCTGTACCCTGCAGCCATGATCACCACTTTCTGTTTTTTTTTTTAAGAAGAAAGTATTACTTTATTAATGATTCGAAAAGTCTGACACAGATATTCCAAATATCAGACAAACTTGATCAAAATCGGACAGAAAAAATATATATGGGTCATTCCGTGTCAAGTGGACCAATTTTGGGAAAGTTCCCCACTCGACCGTCTCAGATTTTTCTCTAACTTTGCTCAGATGTTCATTTGGGTTTTAAATGAAGTCCTGTAAAAATTTTAGCTCAATATCTTTACTCGTTCAGTCACTATGGATCCAAGAACAAGGACTACAAAATGTTACAATCTGGATCTTTGTAGCTTTTCTAGATGAAAAAATCAACACACCAACTTGAAAATTTAGCCCCAAGTATTTGAAACATTGTTCTTTGTAGAAAATTGTGCAGATTGCTCCACATGTACATTTTTGCCTTTAGAAATTGTGCATTTTTGTCGTTTTTTTAATTCGTGCCATTTTTGAGACCTTATATTTCAGGATCTAGAAAAGCTACAAAGATCCAGATTGTAACATTTTGTAGTCCTTGTTCTTGGATCCATAGTGACTGAACGAGTTAAGATATTGAGCTAAAATTTTACAGGACTTCATTTAAAACCCAAGTGAACATGTGAGCAAAGTTAGAGCAAAATCTGAGATGGTCGAGTGGGGACCACTGGTTCACTTGACACGGAATGACCCATATATATAATTGTATGTGTATCTGCTTGTATGACCATAATTGTTATAACGTTCGAAAAGACAAGATTAATTTTTCAAAGATTTAAAACAATGTTTTGAAAATCAAGCCCAAAAAATTATTTATTACATTATTACAAAAATACAAAGAATTCATAAAATAGGTTTGCTTTGCTACAAGAATTTAAAAAAAAAAAAGCTGCAGGGGCCAACTTCAATGGGGTAAATGGTGTGTACCATCCCTTAACAAGAGCCTCATCGGCTAAATCTTGATACTTGGCCTTCTTCAGTTGGTGAGAGATTCCTATCCTGCTTTCCCAGGGCACCATTATTTTTGCTACTAAGATGATTTTTGTATCCTGGATAGAAGGTAACTGCAATCTCCTCCAGAAAGATAAGTCTCCTCTTCAGATCCACTTGCATCTCCCAGTCAGAAGCTCGATGCAAAATGGAAAACGGGTTCTTGGCAGTTGTTTATGCCCTACGAGCCTTATCTCCTTCCCTTTGGAAGTTGATATATTCTTGTGGTGATGCCTGTTGCCTTTGATCCTTTGTAGGTCTGTCCATTTAGTAATTTCAGCCAGGACCGTGTCATGCCTCCACCTGTATTGACCCTCTGCCAGTGCTTTGGGACATCCAGTCCAGATATGATTCAGGGTGCAAAATTCTGCTCCACACTGCTTGCAAGCTGGGTGCCCTTCTTTGCCCCCAGATCTTGAGGTTGCTCAGAGTCAGTAGCCCTACTGCCTTCACGTGGTGGTCTTTTTCTACTGCTTCTCGGACCCTCTGCACCACAAGTTCTCTCCTGCCTTTGGCACTGATCTTACTCCACCTCTTGCTGTTCCAAAGTCCCAATCGTCCCTGACAGGTAACTCCAGCGATCTCCTGATGTTTCCAATACATTTCTGCTTCCTGAGGCTTCCACTTCCTTCCACACTTGATGGTCATATTAGCATGCCTGACTTTCTCATGTCGAGATTGTACCAGTGTACTGACTGCCTTGGCGGCTTCGACCTCCTCCACCATCGATGAGACTGGTAAGCAGAACTTGGAGGTCTTGATGTACATATTTACCGAGCTGAAAGATGGAAGAACACCTCGTGATCTTCGAACAAACTTGCTGCACACTCTCTCTATTGCCTCCACCTGAATCATGGGGAAGTCGTATAACATAAATGGCCATTGGAGTCCAGGTATGGAGCACCACACTTGAAACCTTCATGGCAGCTGGCTCTTCTCAATTGCCTTGAGCCAGATGTTTAGTTGAGCTGTGGTGTCTTTGAGGTCCACCACTGTCCTTCAGGGTGCTGTTATAATTCTTTCCAAGGCTTATGTTAATTTATGTTAGAAATACGCAAGGGCTTATTTCATTCTAATAAATAAATACATCCATAAAATTAACATTCCCTACCGTGATTTGAAATCACAACCAACCAAGTGAGTGATAGCAGGTCTTACTGACCTAGCCAAACTGACAAAATTTATCTTAGCGATACACAAGGGCTTATTTCATTCAAATAAATACGTTTATACCAAAAAAAAAAAAATTAATTTTTTTTATTCAATATAAAAGTTGCAGGATAGAAGTAGGAGTGGAGTTTGACCCTGGAGCAGCTTGGCTTTTTATATTTATTTTGCTCCATTCAAATTGAAGTTATCATTAGTGCTGCAACAATTAACTGATTAGTTAACTATTAAATTAATCGCCAACATAGTCTTCTATGTCAGTAAACTGAATATCTTTGGGTTGTGAACAAAACAATCGAGGACGTCATCTTGGGCTTTGGAAAAGAGTGATTGACCATTTTCTGGCATTTTACAGAACACAGAACACATTTTATAAACAACTACTTGATTAATCGAGAAAATAATCGGCAGATTAATCAATAATGAAAAGAATGGTTAGTTGCAACCCTAGTAAACTGTAAAAAAAACAGAATTAAGAACAAATAAATTGGAGAACCCAAATTCTGTGTCTCATTCTCAGTTCTCGGTCTTTAAACCAGAGCTTCCAGATAGTTGGAGATGTTTCTGGCCAAAAAATGGCAAAATTGTTTATAAAACATTGCAATACTGCACTACACTCCAAAGATAAGAATTTATTAAAAATACCTCTACAACAAAAATAGCTTACCTCAATTAATCCTATATTTCAAAGTCCTAAAGCAAGGGTCACCAAAACATTTTAGACCCCTTCATGCAATCCCTGATCTCTCATCAACGCCCAGGTATGTACAAAAATACTACTATTAATAATAATAAGTAGATGTGCAGTTTTAGACTTGGTTTTGTTTTATTTCAGTTTGTTTCATTTAAAAAAAATTAAAAACAAAGGGGGAAATAAATATGGCCAAACCAAAAAGTTAATGGCCAAACGCTTTTCAAAATGGCAACATTTGTTTAATTTGGCCATAAAATGGCCAAAATGGCAACCTTGCTTTGAACTGTGTCCGTGCCCTGCAACCACCACTATTTTCACAGGGGTTCGTTTCTGAGACAGACAAATATGTACAGAGGGAGAGGGAGGTGAAAAAGTATACATTTGCTTTCACGGGTCGTTTCTGAGACAGACCAATATATACAGAGGTAAAGGGAAGTTTACATATATATATATATAAGTGTATATGTATGTAACTGTATACCTTTTCACTCTTTATACCCCTCTCACTCGGTTCAGTTTCTAATTTGCTAAAGCAACAGATTTTTTTAGAAAAAAAACACAACATTTTTTTGTTTTTGTTTTAAATCAATCACGTCCCGAACACATTTCTACCGTCCCCGGGTCGATGTTCATTTCAAGTCCTGCGCTGTATAGGGAGAGAGGTGAGGGAAAGATAACTGATTCGAAAGAGGTAAGGGAGGTTGACTCCTAACCCACTTAACTCCTCCACCCCCTACTTCCAAGACTCAACTGTTGCTAACTTGATACACATCAAATGTGACTTCTAGGAAAATAATATATATCATGTCGTATGTCTTTCTTTTCTTCTCATCGACGTGCATTCCTCGTCAGTGGATTGGTTGTCTCTCCCTCTATTCCCTTTATCTTAGAAAACTAATTTCTTTTTTTCTTCTTTTGCTTCACCCCTCATTCCCCGTAGAGGCTTCTTTTTTTCATTTTAGTCCGGGGGCCAGCAGGGGCTACCGTGCACCCCCCCCCCATGATTCTACTTTTCGGGTACCAAAATGTTCCTTAGGATGTTCTCTTTCAGAAAAAAGTTGGGAAGAACTACCTCATTTGCATAAAACAAAATGGCCGCCAGCATACACCAACAAAACAGAATTTCATATCTCGTCTCCCAGTTGACATATCTGAGTACTTTAAAAGGCTATATCATGGGTTTAAGACATGAGGAATTCAAAAATCCACTTTATTTTATAGGTATTTCAGGATTTTACAAGGAAGTGTCTGTATACTTTATAGACAAAATTGTGCATATAGTTAATGGAGGAAATATATAATGGGAATCTCCTCAGCTTTCCAACGGTGTATGTTGTCAATTTGTAGCTATTGGGCTTAAAAAGTTACCGCTTAAAACGTGAAGCTAAGTATTCAGCATCTTACGAAGAAAACTTCAAGTACACATAGAATTAATTTTTGATTAAAGTATAGATAGATATATATATCGTTAGATAGATATGAAATTCTGTTTTGTTGGTGTATGCTGGCGGCCATTTTGTTTTATGCAAATGAGGTAGTTCTTCCCAACTTTTTTCTTGGGAACATCCTAAGGAACATTTTGGTACCCGAAAAGTAGAATCATGGGGGGGGGGCACGGTAGCCCCTGCTGGCCCCCGGACTATTTAGGTTACTAGCGAAAACTACTTTCTAAGAATGAGGGGGCACCACTTGGTCACTGCTTTCACTGGGTCGTATTTGAGACAGAAAAATATATACAGAGAAAAAATCCCTTTCGTCCCGGGGAAGATCTCTGTTTGTCCCAAACACATTTTATACCATCCCCGGGACGCCATTAGTCACTAAAAAAAAATCGTCACGTGACTAACGTCTTTTGGCAGCGTGCTGTATTGGGAGTGATCAATTTTAAAAAAATTGGAAGAAAAGAGTGATCAATTAATAAGATACTTCTCACCTTTTGCTGGATGGTGATCACTAAAAATGTCAAGCTTGAATGCTGCCGGACATGAACTAAGGGACCGATTTAGGATACACTTACATTGTAAATTGAGCCTGTTAGTAAGCTATCAAAAAAAGCTTCAGAGAGTGTGTAAAGGTGTTATTCTTAGTGTAAAACTGGCATACATTTTTTTTGGTCTGGGAACGCTCAAAAATGTTCCCCATATAAATTAATGGTAATTGCCCCTTCGCTTTATGCTATTTCAGCTCACAAAAAGCTTTGTAGGAACGCAAAATATTCTCATAACGAATTCATATTCAGGTTTCCCCTGCTATCCGAAAGCAAATGAAACCTGAATATGAAATTGTTATGAGAATATTTTCGCAGAGTTATAAAAGTGATTTGAATGACTGTTAATTTATCACTGGTTCCCCAAATCATGATCCAGGGGGGTTATGTCCTTTGAACCTTCACTGAAAATTTATTATTTTAATTAAATTGTATTTTAACGGATACAACGTTAAATACATCCCCCTTTTCGAAATTTGCGCCTTGCCTTCATTTTGTCCTCTGCATACAGCTGCCTACCTGCTTTCTAGCAATGCTATTTAGTCTCTAGGAAATCCCCACTGTTCTATTCTTGGCCTACACATGTCATTAAACAAAAACTTTTACACTGAAGGTGGTAAGTTGTTCCATGGACCGGGTGGCTCAAAGATTCAATAAACAAAAAACATATAATATATAAAAGTATTATTAAGCTAGATTAACCTTTTAGAAAGTGCTTGTTATTCCTCATGATATATCTTTGTTACACGCGGCCTCGTTTGTCACTTGTAAGGTTTATTTAAAAGAGAACGAAAGGGGCTGGGCTCCTTATGACAAAGAATAGACAAAGTGATAAACGAGGCCGCGTGTAACAAAGATATATCATGGGGAATAACTCGTTGTTATTCATCAAGTCCATCTTGCGATGCAAGGGGAGCAACTCAGGGTTGCATGCGATTAACAATGATAACTGTCACAATACAATTAAAAGCAATCTTTTTATGACGTTAGTTAAAACTCAATCTCCTAATGTCATTTGAGGAGAAACACAGGACGAACTACTTGGCCAACTCAGTACCATATTTGCTTATGTTATCACTTTCTCAATTGCAGAGATGTTCATTAGATATGACACATATCTAATGAACATCGGAAGAAACCTATGTTGACAGTTTTGGTGATAAGTTTTTAATTATTTTCTGGCACATCAATGTTCATGTGAGTGTCTCACATGAATATTGATGTGCCAGAAAATAATTAAAAACTTATCACCAAAACTGTCAACATAGGTTTCTTCAGTTTTTAAGCTGATCTGGCTGGCTGGCTATATATTACATGTACAGGCCGCACCAATGGAGCTATAGGGCTGAAAATTTAAACATTTACTCATCATTATGTCTAGGAAAAACTTTTTTTACCCCCCCCCCCATAATAGGTTTTAACTGGTGGTTCAATTTACAATGCAAGTTTATGCTAAATCGTTTCCTTAGTTTGTGTCCAGCAGAGTTCATCCTTGTTTCTGGGAAATTCAAACTATTTTTAGTGATCACAGCCAAAAAAGGCGCGAGAAGTAACTTATTAATTGATCACCCCTTTTTCCGATTTTTTAATTGAGCACCCCCAACATAGCATGCTGCTTAAAGACGTTCCTATTGAATGACTAACCAGACCTGTTTTCATATCCTTTATTTTTCTTCTCTTGTTTTCAAGTTTGTAAAAAAAATAACACAAGGACAGTCTTGTTTGCAAATTCTTTATTATCACTTTTGTAAATATAGTTCTCATACTTGGTGCTCTCTCTAACCCCATACACGAGAAAAAACTTATTTCTATTCCTGTGCTTTGTAGAGCTTTGTGCTTGTCCAGGGGAGATAACTTTTTATATCAAATAACGCAAGTCTTAAAACAAAGTTCAGCATTCTGACGTTTCAGGAGCTGGGGAGTAGCAGTTAGAAATGAGCCATTTCTTTTATTAGTTAACATCATGGATATTCACACTTCAAATTAGAAAATGTGACCCTTTTGGTATATATATATATATATATATATAGCATCTTATCTAAGTTTCAATATTCAATATTTTTTGAATACCCTAAGATTTGGAGGCTTAAATAAGAAGTGACAAAAACATGTAATATATAAAAACTGATCACATTTTGACATTTGAACATTTTAGAGAGATTCTTTAGTTGACGTTTGGAATGTTTTTGTACATTGGTAGATATTTGAATGTTGTGAATGTATACAAATATTAAATTAAACATTTTTTTTTTTACATTTCAGAATCACCTCAGCGGAGTCTCAATCGGGATGATGTGGGAAACCAGGCACGATTTTTGCTCAATAAATTTATCTACGAGAGGATGGTTGCTGATGGCTATGAAACCCCTCTCGAAGAATCAAACCTCGTTGAACCAGACACACCCACAGGTAATGCATTCCTTGATTCCACCATAAAATTAATATTGATAATCTAAGAAACCTGTTTACTAATGTGACCATTGAAAACTGTTCTGATCTGTTTCCATTATGTATGACAACCTGATGGGAACAGATCTGCCAAAACTGTCCTCTGTGAAAGTGCTCTATCATCAATGTCAACACTTCTGTTATTATTTAACCCTGTATGGGGCAAGTGACTATATATGATCACCTGAGTACCTGTCATCCACATGCAAATATTGTAACCACAAAGACAACATAATCTGCACCAATGTGGTCTGCAAGCTTTGCAAAGTACACTTGTGCTTGAACAAAGACAGAAACTGGTTCAGTGGAAAAGTGACATCGCAAGGATGAATTAACTAGAACGAATTAACTGGTTTGAGATATCACCTTGCATGGACAGCAGAATGAGAACAATCTACCCCTTGTGGATTGAATAAAGGCCGGAAAGTACAATGGGTGAAACGTTGTGACTATAACAACCAAGATACTAGTCCAAGTAAATCGGTGTATGATAATTCCATGTCTCCAAACAAAGATGTTCTTTGTAATTTAAGCCAAGTTTTCAAAAACATTCAGAAATATCTAGTATCTAAGGAAGTTTAGCGTCCCAGATTAAATATCTAAAAACATCTAGAATCTAGAAGAAAAAAAAAAAGCATCCGAAATACTGCGACACAAGTAATGATTTTTACAAGGTTTACTCACCTTAGTTGTGGCCATTTCTGGATTTAAAGGTTTTTAATTTACGAAAGGGCACTAATACAGAGTAAACAAAACAAATTTTGATTTTTAGATGTTCAATTTATTTCAAAATTGATGTTACAATTAGTGTTAAATTTGATTTTTAATTTACATCCCTAAAACGAATGGTGAAGCATGCACAATAAATTAGGGACGCTGAACTACACTTCCCCCAATCTGGATTCTAGATGTTTTTGAAAACATGGCTTAACTCCATGATGTCCATTCTTTTTTGGATTGAATCAAGGTAACATAAAGACCAGTACAATAATTGGAAAACATGTTTTATTTTTCTAATAAAAAAAATTGCTTTAAATGAAATTTTATTGAATTTGAAATGAAAAATTACTATATGAAAACCAAAACTATAAATGTAAAAGAAAGCCACATAAAAAAAAATATGGTGAAAAATAAATTTAAAACAAGCCCAATTAATTATACATATACAAACATTTATACTTGATTAACAAAAATATATTGAAGGGTACTAATTTATTTTTATAAAAAATTACAGACCCAGACATTCAGAAAGTATCAAGATATTTATAGAAACAGACTTTTTTGAAAGACCCATGTACCTTTTAATGCATTTGATGGCAATAAGACCTAATCATAAAATGAAACCAAATTTCACAAACACTTTTGTTTTTATTTATGCAAAAAAAAAAGTTAAGATACCATAAAATTTAAGGGGTCTTGCAGTTTAAACAGGATTTTGTCTGTTGATTTTTTACTTAGTTCAGCATCATTTCTATATTTAAATGTTTTCAATTTAATTTTAAATATTTATATTTTTATTTTTGACTATTTACTTTCATCTTAATTTTTTTAGTTGCTCTTTTTTTTAAATCGGATATTAAGATGAAGGTAAATTATTTATAGTCAAATATTCAGATGTAAGTTATAGATAAAGGTTTTGAAAAAAAACTCAATTTTATTTGAAGTGGAAAAGTTTAAAAAAGACTTAATATTTTAGTTACAGTAACAGAACATGAAAAACAAATAATTTTTAGATTAAAATTTTTTTTTTTCTTTTTTTCTTTTTTTTTTTTCAAAATTTTTTTTGCAAATGGTATAAATATTTCTCACAATAAAAATAATTCTTACATATAGTTATTAACTGTTTTTCTCGTCACATATCGCCTTTTCATCAAAAGTTTGGTAAGTACATAAATAGCTGTTCTTATTCTTCTTGTTCTTCTTCTTATTCTTCTTCTTATTCTTCTTGTTCTTCTTCTTATTCTTCTTCTTGTTCTTCTTCTTCTTGTTCTTCCTGTTCTTCTTGTTCTTGTTGTTGTTGTTGTTGTTCTTCTTCTTCTTCTTCTTCTTCTTCTTCTTCTTCTTCTTCTTCTTCTTCTTCTTCTTCTTCTTCTTCTTCTTCTTCTTCTTCTTCTTCTTCTTCTTCTACTAATAATGAAGATCCATGATCACCTAAAACCACGATACTTGTTCCATCGTTTGTTGTGGTTAACTTACCGTAGTTCATGAATGTCTTTCTGCATGTAATTTTTAATTCGAGGTTCAACAGTTTTTCATAATGTTTGAAAACCCACAGCCTTCTATTATCCATAGCATAATATTTTCCATCTTTTTCTGCAACATCTATTTGGGGGATATTGTCTATTTTGATATTTGTATTCAAAAGATCATCTAGAGTTTTTCCTATCTTTGTATGAGTAAATCTAAAAGTAGATCTTATTGAATTTTGTGAATAGCGAATTTCTGAAGGTTTCAATTCTATTGTAGGCATTGTGAGTTTGCTTTCTGTATGTTTGTCTGTAGAACTCTTTGCTGCTTCCCAAAAAAGTACCGTTTAATTCTCTCTGTTTTTCTTAACCGAGATGGTTAAGAATGTTAGAAGTTGAATGAGAGGGAAAAAAGGAGGGGACTGACAGTTGGCCCCTTTTTATGTGTGGTTAGTTAGAGATCTTGTATACACATGAAGATGTGTATTTCTGAGTTTATGATTGTGTGGATCCTCTGCTGGTTCTGGTTTTATGGTATGTGTGTGTGTTCAGATCGGCTGGTGTGTGAGAAGGACACAGCCACGTGGGTACTTTTTTCCCTCGCTATTAGGGTTTAATAGGCTTGATTGACTATATATATATATATATATATATTATTATTTCTTTCTTTTTTTGTTGTTGTTTTTTTTTTGTGGTGCAGGTGAAGACCAGAAGAATAATGTTATTTTTCTTTTGTTTCTTTTTTTTGTTTCGTTATGATTACAAAATCTGGACGTAGATATTAACTTCTGTTTCTTCCTGGAATCTGCTGTAATAAACTCCTGGGTATATAAGTGTGCTCAGTTGAGTATATACATGTTTCCTTTTTCTGTTAATTATTATTCTGCCTTGTTCGTTTTATTTTCTCCCTGACACAACCATTTGGACTTTTTATTAAAGTTTCCATGTCCTTTTGTATATATATATAGTGAATCAGGTATCTCTGAATGAATAGAGTTTTTGAAAACTGTTGACTATCGCTTCTTAAGTTTGAAAAAGACAGAGATGTTGACGGCACAGATGAACGATTTTCTCTGTACTACTCTCACTTTCCGCACACCTCTTATAGTTTTTATCTGCACTGTTTCAGATTTATTTTAACCCGGTCAATGTGATATGTAACAGAAGAATTACATCATCTGAAATAATATTTAATTTTAGTAATGCTTCATATATCTTGGGGAATATCCATCAGTACTCGGTCATAATAGTTTCAATTTGAATGAATACAGTTCTTGAAAACTATACTGTTGACTGTCGCTTCTTAAGGTGAACTGTTTATGTGTACTGCTTGTGCTGCCCTTGCATAGTTAGTGTTGAAAGTAGCCAGAAAATCGGCAACACTGCACAGTTACCCAGAATAATTTCACTTTCCAAGAAAATGCTCATGTAATTCTATGTAATAACTGCATTTTTAGTTTTCACTTTTACTTTCCTGGTTTTGTGGATTTTTTTTCTTTTTAATGTCAGCAGCAGCAGTAGAAGCACTCCAGTGGTCAATAGGCAGGGAGTCGCGGTGGGGTTACGTGATGTGTCTATGTAATAACTGCATTTTTAGTTTTACTTTGGGGATTTTTTCTTCTTCTTCCTCTCTCTCCTCCCTCACCCTCTCTCTCCTCTCTCTCCTCCTGACCCATCGCTCGTCGGATACCGATTTAGCTGATTCTAATGAATGATGTTTGTAAGATGTATTTTTCCCCGCTCGCTAGCGTCCGCTACAACATATGTAACTATCTCAGTCACCAAGCATGTTCCTTGAGGGATGAATCATAAAAGCCAATGTGAAATGTACAAAACAAAACATTGGTACAATGTAAGGAAGGTGGTCCCGATTGTAAAGTTTTGCACACTTGATGTTAAAAACAGTACGCAAATAAAAAGAAATAAGAGAATTCATGAAAGATAAACAGAAGTAAATATATAAATTATATTATTATTGCATCGAATAAATTGAAAGAAACAATTTAGGGAAGGCGGTTCCACACCCTCGCTCGCTCTATGTTAAAAACGGTGAATAAAAAAAAAAAGAATTTAATTTATTCAAAGCAATAACAATATAATTTATGTTTTTCTTTATTTCACTGATTCCTTTTTATTTCTGCGTCCTATTTAACATCGAGTGAGCGAAGGTTTAAATTGTTTTTGTTTGTGCGTCATTTTTAATATCGAAACCACCTTTTCCTGGTACCAAAGCACTGTGTCATGTGAAATAATATCTAATTTTGATTTTCTCGGAAAATGAAGAGTTTTCCAAGAAACAGAAAGAAATGAGTTTCATAATTCCTTGGAAACTCCCCCCCCCCCTCCATCCGCACTACTACTCAATCATAATCATTGTTGCCAATTTTTGGCTGTGCTAAATTAGCGCCTTTCCGCCTAAAACATTTTGGCCATTTTCTGGCTATTTTTGACCGCCTTTAGCTTCTTTTTGGTGGTTTTTGGCTATTTAAAAAGGTTTGGCAGTCAAACCAGCGCGAAAATATTTTTTGAGTTGGCATCACTGATCACGTAGTTGTATTTTTGACACCGTAATAATGGACAACTAAAGAAACCTCATTTGTTTCAAACAAATAATTGAAACTCTATTCTAATTAAAATTATAGGTACCTTTAAGCTAGAAATACCCATAGCACTTTTTAAATCGTCGACACCCTATTTTAAAACGTAAATAAATTTTTTTTTTTTTTTTTTTTTTTTTTTTTTATAAAGTGTTCTCGAGTTTTTTTCTTGTTCTTGTTAGAAAGAGGAAAGTCCAAATTATTGTTTAAAAAAAAAAAATTTTCATTAATTACAACGTAGAAATGAACTTTTAAAATGTTTACTTTTTAATCGATAAATCAATCATTTTGACGCCATTTTGTTGACCGGTCTTAAAATCTTTAAAAAATTGGAATTCTGTAATTAAAAAATCTACTAAAAATAATTTACACTCACAATTGATATACTTCTATTTGCAAAAGTTAGTTTCATTATTACTCTACTGAAATGTGGTAAAATTCGTCATATGGTGCTTAAAAACACCCAATGAAATATAGTTTTATTTTCAACAGTAGGAGTTGGTAGATTCTACTGTTGAAAATAAAACTATATTTCATTGGGTGATCGATCAGTAATCGACAGGTCATGTCAAGTCAACAATAGCAGACGGCATGTATGGAGGGCTTTAAGCGTTTTTGAAAGATGGAAACAAATAGGGTCGAGTCAGTTTCTTAAATTACTGGAAGTCGCGTGATTGGCAAGACTTTTTACTTTACGGCCATCCATAAAAAAAAATATTGATCAATTAAAAATAACAAAAAAAATATATGAAAAATTACCCTAAGCAGTAATTTAAAAAAAAATTATTTTATGTTTTGTTCGTTAAAATGACATTTCAATCCGGTACACTAAGTGAAAGAATAAGAAAAGATTTTAAAAATCTCTATAAAAAATATTTAATGTTAATATATTTTTTTTTACACGGAAATTATCCATAAAATATGAGTTAGCAAATAAAGGTAAAATCTTAAAAGAGCAATATTTTATTTTATTTTTTAATTTTTTAAAATTCCTAAATACCGCTTCCCCATGGATGCTTTTTCAAAAATGTAAACAGTTTATGTTGTCATTGACCTATCTTTATATATGTCCAAAACATATTATGCTACAGCTATGAATTAAGGGGTCATCACATAAAAAAAAGTTTTTTCCTGAAATTCGGAAACCTTAAAAATTAGTTCGTCCTTTATTACATAAGTACGGACTATTCGATTTTTCGTAAAATTTTAAAGTCTGTGTTTTGCTTGTGAGAGCTTTGGGAAATTTTAGAATGCAAACCATTTATATTTATATGTAACTTTTGTTTACACTGCTACAGCTTTTTGCCCTATTTGTTTTCAAAATATCTCCGGTTCTATAAGGTGTACACAAATAATTTTTAAACAAGATTTCCCCCCAATCTTTCTTCTTATTGATGCCACAAAAATTCCGACTATAGAATTAAATTTTGGACGATTTTGACATATTTTTCTCAAGGTGTCTATTTCCGGAAAGTTTTGTCAGGGAAGTCCGTGGGTCTGCCATCTTCAATGTACTTCAGTAACATTTTTGTTCGTACGAATTTTATTTTTTATCGAAAACAAAAAAAGTTGCCGATCTTTCAACAAACAAAAAACTTTTGAAGTAGGTAACTTGAACAGAGGCGATATACAAGCCCAAATATGGCCATCATCTTTACTTGAAAAATGTTTTGTTTCGTTTTAGGTTGATAAAAGGGGAAGGTACTCCCATTTGGTGAATTACAAAAATAAATAGGAGTGTTGCCAATTTAGCGCGTTTCTTGTTTTGACAGTGCAAAAAGCGCTAAATTAGTGCATTTTCGCATAAAACATTTTGGCTGTTTTTGGCCATTTTCTGGCTATTGTTGACCATTTTTGGTGGTTTTTGGCAATTAAAAAAAATTTAGCGCTCTTTGGCAGTCAAACTAGCGCGAAAATATTTTTTGAGTTGGCAAAACTGAATAAAATTTCTCAGAAAATGGCTTAAAAATATCCCCCTGTCGTATGCGGAGTTGTTTTCTCTTGTAAATTACAGCACTTTTAAAAAAATATTCCCTGCACTCTTATGACATCAGATTCGGTATTTATATAAACAGGTGGATTTTGTTTTTGTTCTAGTTTTGTCTTTTAAATGTGCCATAGGTAATTGGAAATTTTGAGAAAAAATAAAAACAATGTCTTGTTAAATTTGTCTTAAATTCTGCCGCCCTCTTTTTCTGGTAGTCATTAAAAATGTAAAATTCATCTGATATAATTTTTGTTGGCAATCTTTGCAATAACGCACTTGGAGACCGGTCATTTTGAATGGCTAAAATGGCTAGCTTTTATAGATAAATGGCTATGATCTGGTTGATTTCCTTTCCAGGTAACTGTATACGTTCCAAAAAATTTTTAAAAAAAATATTTCTATATAAATATAAAGAACAATACCTTTAGATCGAGAATAACATTATTTGGACGTTTAGATCTTTAGATCGAAAATGACATATTATGATATACTACCACGAGCAGGTCATTTCCAGGTCAAACACCTGTGTGGAAGTGACCCAGTTACCTTAGCATATGCGTATATGTCCAAAAAACAGGATGTGGAAACCGGAAACGACACAAGCGTGAGCGTTTGAAAACCCATAAAGCTCGGAGCCGAGATGAGGGAGCTCAGAAGAGACGTAGAAAACTCAGACCGAACAGGGCTGGAAAGGCACAAGGCCAGGTTCCCCTGTTGGGAACGATCTCTCGGCACACCTTATCTCTCGGCACACCTTATCTCTCGGCACACCTTATCTCTCTCTCACTCTTCATTCTCTAGCCGACAAAAATGTAACTTAAGAAATAAAAATATGTTCAGATATTTTTACAAACGATTTTTTTTTTTGATTGTCCAAGTTCAAGATTTTCCTCTCGTTGACGAAGGCACTATACAACAGATGTTATTTGGACGTTTTAGATGGAGAATGACGTTATTTGGACGTTAATATCTGATCAATATGTTGTATATTTATACTTTTTGGCGGATTTGTATGAGCTTCCTCTCTATGAATGATATGAAGTCCCCACTACTTATATACATCAGCACCCAGGTTGTTCATCAGAACATCTGTTACTTTTTATATTTTTATTATTCTTTGAATTCAGCATTTTTACTACATCATCATAACATAAAATTCTATTTTACTGCGTCTCTTAGCGTGGCACTGATAGTGTACAAAAAGGCATTGCAGATTATTATGTGTGGATTATCTATATTAACTTTATAATAATGATAGTTTTTTTTTTATATGTATCTATGTATGTTACTGTAACAGCAAAAATGGCACATGGTAGGCATTTTTTTTTTTATAGCCCTGCATCTTCAGAATGCTATAACTTAGAGAATAAAACAAATCCTGGTGATTTTCAACCATTACATTATGTTTTAGTAATTTACTATACAATTACAATGTGGAACTAAACCCCATTTTGTGTTCAGTTGTTATTACATCAAAATGGAAAATTCTCTCTTCGTGGGAGATTTCTATGACATCATCAGAGAACATTTTGTTCTGATAACACTTTCTTTTGGAAGTTAGTTTTTTACCTGACCCCCTGAAAACACTTTCTTTTGGAAGTTCATTTTTTTACCTAAGCTTATATTCTGATAGCACTTTTGTCTCCGATTCACTACTGATTAAAAAAAGAATGGTGTCATTCGTGAGTAACTTCTTTAATTTAAAATTTAAAATTTAATAATTCCTTTATTTTTAAAGATATTTCAATAAAATTTTGTATGAAGGTTGCCGAGGTATAAGTATTGAGTAGGTATAAAGACTTTGTTTTTTACATTTTATAACCAAAAACCATGTATTTGATTCCAATTAGAAACAGTTTTCAATTCTTGACAAGTTTTTCTGAAATTTAGTTACAACGTTGGGGAAACCCACGGAAAAAATGGGCGATCCGATTGTTTACATTTTATGTGATTTTAAAATTGGATAACTTTATTTTTGAAGATATTTCAATGAAATGATCCTATTGTTTGTTTACTTTTTATGGATCGAAACCATGTTACATGATAGACAATATGGTAATCAAAATAAGTTTTCCACTGTCGATCTTTTACTTTTGAGATTTTTTACCTAACCTCATATTTTTTTTATCTGGCCTCATATTCTGATGACGCTTTTTTTTAGATGGTTTTTACCTGAGCTCATTCTGATCTCTTTTTTTCACATTCCGTTTTTTAGGGATCAAAATTGAAGCGAAACTTTTATTTCCCTTATTTATTTAGTTGTGAATAATTATAATATATTTATTCGATACGTAGGAAGTGACTTTACATTGAGCTTAACGGCTGGCGAAGATGGCCTTTAAGCGAGTAATAAGTTTTTCTGTTTGTGGCTATGCACATGGTAGGCATTTTTTTGTTTTGAAAAAAACTTTTTTTAGCGCTACACCCTCCAAATTATTGAAACTTGAAGAAAAAACAAATCCGGGTGATTTTCAACTGTTTTAGGAAGTGGGTTCAATTTTACCCTACTTTTGGTGGTCAAAAGTAAGGGGAAACGTTTTTCACTTTTTTGAAAGACTGCTAATCATACAGTAGTTTCCTTTATTTATTTGCAAATGTGACACCATGGATGGTGTAGATTTTACAAACCTGCGATTATTTTAAGATCGTGGCTGGTGAAATTATTATTATGAAAAATTAGTAATGTCCGTAATGTAGTAATGTCCAAAATGTAGTAATGTCCAAAATGCA
>VCCN01002007.1:5138550-5155932 GCA_006491835.1 Architeuthis dux
AAAAGTCTATTTATGACTTGGATTAAAAAAAATAATATATAATAAATTTTTGAAATCTGATTATCTTTTCTGTTTTCTTTTCAACTAATCGAGTTAACGTCTCAAGGCTTCTCCATTTGCAGTGTTACCTTTTCCGTGTTAAATTCACCAAACGTTTCCGCGTTAGATTTCGCTGCAATATGTTTGTCTGGGGACATCAGAACAGTTTGTTTTTTTTTCTTCACAAATTATGAAATTTCCTCTGATCAGTTTTTTTCACATCCTTAACTGAACTTATTTTACAATAATTTCATTTTTGATTGAAAGCAGAAAACATGACCATTTACAAGTGTATTTTATTAAATTTAACTACAAATTAGGGTTAAATAATTAACATGAAATCCGTGAACTTTTCATTATTGCGATGGTAGTTTTGCCACTGAATTTAACGCGGAAAAGATAACAATCGCAGTGCAGCTTTTTTTGTAAAATGGTAAGAAAGTTGTACTAAAAATTATAAAATCCAAGATGGCCGTAACCTGATGACGTCATCATATGCAAATTAGATGAGCTTTCTTCCCAACATAAACCTTGTGCCATATTGATCATTTCATTTCTGTATAGCAACCTTCTATCACGAACCATTCTCCCTCTATAGCCCCTTTAAAAAAAAAGTCATTCACAAAATTGTCATAAAAAACTTGGCGACTGAAGGGTTAACCTTTTATGTGGATACACTCACTTAACTTTTTTTTTAATTCTATTCATTTTCGAGTAAACTTCTTGTTAGACTTTTACTTTTAAAATCCAAATGGGGTTCTTATAGTGCCACAGTTGGCTATTTTATATTGTATTCCTGATTGGTCGATTCTTGTATTTGTGTCCTTGCTGTCTCTGGATCACACAAGATAATAAAATAACTTCTGGTTATTTGAACCGATATCTGTGAATGGGTGGGCAATGGCCACGGAAGAAATAATTAAATCTTTGGGCAGATCTATGCATAATTACCTCCCCTGACAATGGCGTTGACAGAGGTATGCACTCTGAGTGCTTTCTAGTTTTGTTAAAGGGTCACTTGGCACCGTCTCTGCGGTTGGGTCATTATACTTTTTTGTAAAAGAATATATTAGCAGTTTTGAGTTTTTGGGGTGGGGGCAAAATACAAAAAATAAATAATAATTGTTTTACTAATACTACTTACTAGTACAAAAGCCAAAACATAGGCCAGCACGGCAGTGTTTGTTTTGAGTTAAATTGTGATTAAAAGAGACAACAAAAAAATTAAGATGAAGGTAAATAGTAGTCAAATAATAATAGTTTGCAACATTTCATCTAATAATTGCTTTACTAGTACTTCTAGTACATAAACCAAAACACAACTGACAGAAGCTACAAATTGACAATTGAGGGACTTTATACCGTCTTGGTTAGGGAATTATGGGTACTCTTGTAATTGTGGGGTCCAGGGTGTAATATGCATAAAAGACTAAAATAAATTTCAAGAAAATCAATGCAATTTAAGCATTTGTAAAGACCCAAGATTCACAGGGGAAGTAACCGAATACTTCAAAGCCTCGCTTCCAAACAATGGATGAAAAAAATACTGAAATGGCAGCAATTTTGTTTTATGCAAATAAAGTAGTTCTTCCCAACTTTTTTTCTTGCGAACATCTTTTTTCCGAAAGAGGACATCCTATGGAACATTTTGGTACCCTGCTGGCACCCAGCCTCTTTGTTTTGGGGGGAGAAAAAACAATATCAAATCTCTTTTTTGTCTTTAATTTTCTCAGTGAAAATTTCAAACCTTTTCTTGCAGAATAAAAATTTGCAAGAATAATCCAAATTAGAATCGTTTATTGGTTTTTTTTTTCAATTTCCATTTTTTCTTTTAAGGTTAAAAAAAGAAAAAAAAAAATATGTATATATAAATAAAAAATCGTTTATGACTATCATTTCACCAATCTTATTAACAAAATCAATTGAACTATTTCAAGTTTTTATAACAAATACTTTCACAGTGGGTCCATTTTTAAAATTTTTTTTTTTATTCCCACCTCAACATTTTTTTAAAAAGTTAAATTTTGGCAGTTTTAATTCTTTTGTGAGAGAAAGTTCCATTTTCTCATTGAGACAAAACATCCATTTTCTGGATTTTCTTTAATTACCACTGTTGCATACAAGACATCTGGTTCGAGGAGTTTTCTTTTTTCAGGCTGCCCAGTCGTTGCTTGTGTGTTTGGAGGCTCTTTGACCCCCCCCCCTATATTGCACCAGGGTCAAACCTAAACAGAGTATTTAATTGGTCATCGATCTTGAATGCTACCAGGGGCTTAATCTGCCGAAGGCAGGAGGTTAGCCACATTTGTCGAAAATGTTACAATTCCTTTATGGCACGGATGCCTCTCGCATTACGGTAACCCACCTGGGAAAAGAAAACAACAATTTAAAAAAATTGTATACAAGAACATGACATATTTTGTATACATATAATTACAAAAGAATTCTTATAACTTTGTATATATCGAAAAAACTTGCATATAAAAGTTTTGTTTGTAGAAATGACCGAGAACCTAAAAGTAAACAAAATAATTAATGTTTCAAAGTCATTTTAAGTAGAATATCGCAATGAGAATTTAAAAAAAAAAATTCTACAGTTATTAGCTAGAGAGATTTGAGCTATTTTGATAAAGGACATTGTTACAGCCAGAAAAAAATGTTTTCATCTAATTATCCCCCCTTTAATTCATTTGATTATTTATTTCACTTATAAAATCTATTCAAATTATATTCGTATTCAAATTGTTCAGTTTTTTTATACGCATTTTAAAGTCCCTGAAGAAATAAATTCTATTTATCTTCTTTTTTTTTTTAAAAAGAATCAGGGGGTCTTACTTTTGAATTTAAAAAACTGGAAAATAAAGTAAAATTTTGTAGATTTAAATGATAAATTGTACAAAATTAACTTGGCCAGAACTTGAGGAGGAGTTAAAAAACTGGGTGGTACCAGGATCTACCGTAACAACGGCCATGGGTATTTATTTTAGGTGGGCGTTTGTTTGGGGGTCAAGTTTTTGTAGATGAAAATTTGAAAGCATCTATATTTTAGTGCACTCTAGTATAAAAAAACTGGACAACTTGAATACGCATATAATAATTAAGACATCAAGTCCGAAATATCTGTCAATTCATTGTATAAACAAAAAGTTGCTTCAAAGAAATTAATTCGCTCGATACTTCTTCACTATTGTTGAATGAGTTTGAAAACAAACAAGTTATATTAATTATTTTTGGTGTTTGCAGGTACTAAATACAGTCTATATAATATATATATGTTCGGCTCTCGTAACAACTTAAAAAGAAAACACTGTCCAAAGTAGTACCAAATAAGATTAAAACGAGTTGCTGATTGATAGTGAAGTGAATAAAAACATGTGAGTCGTAACTTTTATTGTTTTATTATGCTAAATTTAGTGGCTTACGGCACTTTAATCGCATGGAAAGTTATTTGCCTGGAGAAATGGCTATTTCCTAGCCACTTTTTATAGCTAAACCGAGACAAAGTTGCTAAAATCTGGTGTCGCTTTTTTTGGCAAAGGAAAACGTTGTTTGAATGAAATTATATTCATTGGGTGTCGCTAATCTGGCAAAAATCATCATATTAGTTGATTTTAATAACATTTTCGATACTTAATAAAATTAAAAAATAAAAAAAGTTGAGGGAGACAATGAATTTTTATATTTCTTTCAATAAAAATGATTTTTTAAAAAACCTTGTTATCAAACAATTTTAAAACAAAAGATAAAATACTATGAAATTGTTTAGAAATTTTGAGATGGAATATTTTCATTATTTGATATTTTATTAGTTTTGAGTAGTTTCTTATATCTTTCTCTTGCTTTTTATTACAGCCTTTTAGCTGATCTATTCTTTTTTGGCTGTTAAATTAGTAATCATACGAGATTCTGAAATCAAGCTTTTTTTCTTTATTATACATTTTTATTATGACTTGCTAGGTTTCATTTTTTTCTGTTGCTTTTCATCAAGTCATTCAAGTAAACTACAGAAATTTGGTAGAGGATGATGATGGCAGGCATCATCAATGAAAAATGTGCTTCCAAGCAAAAATAGAGGGTCTATTGGAAATATCCCAGAATAGGCCAAAAAAAAAAAATGGATGACAGTCTGGAAATACCAGGTTCTATAGCCTTCTTAGCCTATGCTCTGCCCCCGATTAACAGAACATCTTGCCAAGGTAGGGCTTCTCACATACTGCTGCATGGGGGACACATGACAGTATGCTCTCCTAGGAGACACCAGACTATATCAAGTGGCAGTGATCATTACGTTAACTCTGTTGGTCTGGCAAAATGTATAATCTGAGTTCTGGAATTGAGAGTGCCAGAATATAAATTGTCTTAGTCCTGAGATTTGTCATTGTTTTATGGCTTATATGGACTAGTATCCTTTTTAACATTATTTCAGATGCAGAATGTTGTTTTTAACAAGTCAATCAGCACAAAGATGAAGATACCAATCTGAATAACTCATCGAATTATTTTTCTGAAGAGGTCAAGAGCAGTCATTTTCATTCTTTAGTTTTTCAAATTACTAAATTTGCTACTTTCTGATTTTGTGGGTTGGGACAATCATGAAAAAAAATCCCTTGCAAAATATTATCCTGGTGTTACCAGAAACAACCGTGCTGAAGAATTCTGTCATTAAAATAATGACACAACGTGCCCAATTTTAATTTTAATTAAATTTTAAAAGAAAAAAAATTATGTAAAGTTTAAGTTTTAAATTTAATCCAATTCACCCGAATGTTATCCGAAACAATAATTGTGCTAAATAATTCTGTCATATTAAAATAATGGCATAGTGTTCCTGATTTTAATTTTATAATTCTTTTTCTAGAATTTTTATTTAATTTGAATTATTTTATTGATTTTTAATTAATTTTGCTAAATTTTATTTCAATTTATAGAAACAAAGTTAGGAATTTAATCATCAGTCATTTTAAAATTTAATCCACCCTAAAGAATTAACTGTTTCCTATATAAATTGTTTGTTTTGTAAAAAGTTTAAAAGGAAAGAGAATTTAATGAATGTGATGGAATTATCTTAGGCATGGTTGTTGTTTTGGGTAACACCCGGATAATATTCTGCAAGGCATTTTTTTCATGATGAGAAAGTATCAAATTTATCCTTGAGTAAAGAAAAAAAATAAAAGAATTTAAAGCAGTATAATAAAAATAAGTAAGAAAAAAACATACAAAACTAAATATAACAATTTAAAAAAAAAAACCCCCAAAGAGGTGTCCTTACTTTTCTGTTGCTGTGGCGCTGTCTGTCTGAAATCTCATTGGTGGCATTCCTGTGTGCGTCAACTCAAACACGAGACCTTGCTCAACACCTTCAAACCACTGTAACAGTCAAGAAAATAAAATCAGAACAACAAAATATTAACACTTTCCCTGCCAGACAACACACGTGTGTCTTGTGGTACGTTGCCTCTGGTGCACACGGTTTTAATTAAGGCAATATAAATAGCTACAGCAACACACTAAACCCAGTTTCTGCCCTGCAACACTGAGCAGAGGATCTGCTTATTTTGTTGCAGTGAACGTTGTCAATGCAGTTGCAAAATGCACAAAGCAATGTTTATTTTGGTTACTTTCGGCTCTTTAGAACACAATTGGCTTCGAACAATATTGTGAAAAAAAAAAAAAAGGAAACAAAAGAAAGAATGGATTAACTTTAAAACAAAGAATTGCTTCAGCTTCACAAAAAATATAACACTGTTTAAAACCCCAAATAGATTTGGTATAACAAGGAATGAGATTTAAAAACAAAAACTGGGTAATAAAAAAGGAATGTGTGCCAATAATTAAACTTGAAACCACATATTTATATACTAGTTTATCCATGCTGTTAAAACTGACACCAGTAACCAACTACAAGAAATCTGTGTGTATGCATAACGATTGCTCGACAAGTGGCCATCATACGAAGTTGACATTCACCAGATATATCAGTCAGCACACAAGGCAGTACAGTGTCGAGTTTGAAGTTGTTTGGGTCAGCAGTTCTCAAGAAATCTAATAGAAATTTTTTAAAATAAAAGATTCTAGATATTTCTCCAGTTTCTATGAATGATCTCCCTTGACTTCTGCTCTTTAGAATTATCTAAATTTAGATATAAAATAGTAGTTATATACGCTGGATGTAAAATTATTTTACATGATAATTATGGTAGGCTGCTCCACACACCAGAGAGTCCTTCCCCTTCCAAGAAAGCACCTTTGGAACAGGCACTGCCCTAGTTTGAATAATTTTGCAATTTATAAAATATCAAGAATATTATCTTGCTCTGCATTTTCTCGTGCATGTTAAACCAGAATGAACATGGATTTTTTTTGAAAAAAAAAGTGGGAGAGACTACTCTATATTTTGCATTTAATAGTTATTTCCCTTGTTAAATGTTACAAACAAAAAATATAAATAATCACATGACATTATATAAATAGAATTCAATTTGGTATAATGAAGAGATTTTGGGTCTTTTTCGTTACTCCCCACCACAAAAACAAAACCCCTAACACTGAGAAGGACTAATGAAAAAGCCCCCAAATTCTATATCGTACATTGCTAATTTTTTCTTTTCTTTTCGGTTTCCGTACTTTAAAAAAAACAGGGTAGAGGTACACAAAAGGGTAGGGGGTGAAAACAAGATTTCCGTTAAAGGAGAACGGCTGAACTCGGCCATCGAAAAAAGAAGAAAGGCATGAAGGTAAAATGAGGTGGAATTGAACTCGCTCTTGAGTGTCTGTAAGCGGAAGATTTCATTAAGTGCCGGAGATGATCGCTTCAGGCAACTCCTATCAGTTTTTTTTCAGATACTACAGTGCTTTAGATCGCGACCCCTAGGTATACCGTTAGCAAAGGAACGGGTATTTTACAAGTAGTTTTATAATATTGTATAGTATTTTGGTCATTTTTCAACCTCATCATTTTGGTTTTAATAGCATAAAGTTAGTCATACAAAAAAGAAAAAAAATACTTTTGCATACTTAAAGCAGGTTTTGTTTTTAAATATTGTTCACATTCAAATGGTTCCCCAGACAATTGAACTCCTTTGTTATTTGTGTTGTAAACACGACGTTTCGGCCGATCCATTCTTCGGCCTTCTTCAAGTCTATAATCCGAGTGTGATGGGTTAAACAGAAGTTATGTTTAAAGTGTGTGTGTGGGGGGGGGTAGCCCTTATAGCGCATGACCCGGGTGTTGGAAGCAGAGAAAAATCAAAGAGGCGGCTCACATCAAAATGTCGACTAAATGCATTAGCCAAACAAGTGCTGATTTCAAATGATGTGGCTTCCACAAATCTAAACCCGACAAGACAAAGACACAGAAACATCCGGGCCATGCACTATAATGGCTACCCCTCCTTTAAACATAACTTCTGTTTAACCCATCACACTTGGATTTTACACCTGAAGAAGGCTGAAGAATGGATCGGCCGAAACGTGCTTACAACACAAATAACAAGAAGGAGTTTAATTATCTGAAGAACCATTTGAATATTAATGACCCTCCTCAAAACTATAGAAAATATTGTTCACATTTCTGTCAACAAATTACTTTGATTATGGATGAGTGTGCCAAGAGAAAAAATTAACTAGCACTTGGAGAAATTTGATTCAAAGAAAATTAATAAATTTAATGAATAATTTACTGGATTTTGGAAAAACATTACTTACTTTTTACTGAAAATATAGTGAAAAATACATTTGTTTATAGGAGGTGTCAATACAGTTCAAAGGTCATGTAATCGTTCAATTACCTTTCCTTGGCCAAAGTTACTGTCGGTCTGCATAGTTTATGGCACGTTATGTTACAGCTGAAGTATGGATGACCAAAAATGACAAAATATCTGTTTTCTTTGTGCGTACAAGCTATGTCACCAATTAACAAGCTTGTATGTTAAAGAAAATACCACTCGAAAAAATAATGGGTAATTCTAACCCTTTAAACATCATACTATTCGCACGCTGGAAAACAACTACAGTCAACCTATTTTATTCCGACAGAATAATAAACGATGCTCCTTTTGGTAAGAGAGAGCTGCAAATGAACAAGGTAAGGCTAGCTAAGGGAGGTAATAAAAATTATTTCTCACCAAACCGATCTTCAATAAATTCAAATTCAAATTGAGTAACGCCTGTACGTAATAAAAAATTTGCAATAATCTATTAAAAATCTCTGGTTCATTGTATTTTAAAGCCATTATTAAAACAGTTTTATTTCATAAGAGTGTTTCAGAAGCATCCTAGAAGAATAAAGAACTTCAAAATATTAAAAAACATTTATTCATAAACTGAGTTTTTTGAAAATAAATCTTAAAAATTAATTTTTTAGCAAATATTCTTTTTCACAACCCTAAAGTATTTTAATAAAAAAAGCAACTACAATTATAACGTCTCATTGTTTACACAGTGTAAACAACTTTTCAAAGACAAAAAACTCTGGTTCTAAAGACTGGAAACAAATAATTTTTATATCAGAATTTTCTCCAATTCTTCTTCTTACGAATGGTACAAACAGTATTACAATAAAATTAACATCTTTACAAGTTTCGGATGTTTTTATCAAGGCTGTGGAGTCAGAGGAATTTTGGGTTACTTGAGTCAGAGTCAGTAAAAATATACTGTCTCCGAGTAAATGTAAATTGTAACATTACTACTTGAAAACCCGTGCAATAGGTCGTTTTTTTCGAGCTACTTCCTGTGGAAGGCCTGCTTGAATGTAAATAAACCATCTGCAAAACCTTAAAAAATTAACAAAACTGACAAAATTCCTGAGAAAATGGAAGACTTATGGATTGAAAGCACAATTCTATTTTTGAAAATGTGTAACCCTTGGTTATATGGATGTGCATGGTACTTAAAAGTATATTTTTTATTAAAAAGTATAATTAAATAACATGTTTTGTGTCCGACTCCACAGCCCTGCTTTTTATCGACATGTGTCACCCGTTGTTGTTACGGTAGAAAAACAAAGTCAACTCCAGCCTCCAACTCGGACTGGGGTTTGAAAAAATCTGCTGAGAAAAAAAATCACTGTTTATAATTGAATGGAGGATCTTTTGGAAAAGTAAATCTGATGAAAGAAAGTGGGTCATGTTTTCTGTGGCTGCCAGAGAGACAAAGGCTAGATTGAGGTTAGGAAAAGAGAGGGGGGGGGGGTTAAAAGGCTTTCGTTTATATGAACATGCAATGCAAAGATAATAATAGAAGATAGGACAATGGCCAGTATTAACCCTTTTGAGACTCCTGGGACATATATGTGATGCCGCACAGCAAATCAGGTATTAAGTACAGTTTGAGATGAAGTTGGGTTCATATTCTGCACACCATAAGCTCCATTTTGGTACTTACTCCATCTTGATAGCTTATGTGGTTGCAAAGATATGGAACATTTAGTTTCAGATACTTGGGTCAATTTTCTAAACAATGTTTTGAGAAAATTGACGTTGAACGTATACGAACAATGACTATTTCTAGTGATACGGACTCAGAAAAACTCATTAAAACAAGTTTTGGATGAGTAAATATTCTTATTTTCAACGGGAATTGTAAGATAAGGTATTTTAGTAGGCCATTTTTGATCAAATCCGAAAATCGCCAAAAATGACCAGCATTAGCTGTTTTCAGCTCTAGCTTGAAACTGACCCGTGCAGGGTCACATATATCCAAAGGTTTCTATGACTGCTGGGTCATATGTGTACCGTGGATCTCTTTTAGAAGTCTACTGGGACATATGTGTCACAAAAAATAAAGTAAGTGAGATTTTTCCGGCTTTTACTACCGCAGATAACAATGTCTTCCTAGTATGAAACCCTCACAGAAATTAATTTACATTACATGACTGAACAGGAAAGATGTGTAGGCAAAGTGATTTGCGAATGCCGTGTTTTTTCATCTGTCCCGGGATGAATGTCTAATGGGACATGGGAACCATCATGATTTTGGTTCTTCAATATATAGAAAAAATATATAATAATATTTAATAAAAATTTTCTTCTACCATTAAATAAGAATGAACACGTTTTTGGCTTTTTAGATGCATCCAACACATCTCTATAAAGACACTTTTCGGTTGGTTGGTTGGTCCCTAATATGTTAAATGTCAATTTTCCCAGCCGTATCATGTTGGATTGATATGAAACTTGGTCCAGATCTTCAGGTGAACCATCCTGCTCTTACTCCCCCTCCTGCTACTACTACCACAGCTAATGTTCAATATCAATTTTCTCAGTTGTATCATGTTGGATTGATATGAAAATTGGTCCAGACCTTCAGGTGAATATCCTCATCTTGCTACTACTATCACGGATGGTGTATGCATTGTTGAACTTATGGTTCTTGTTTTTTGTAAATACCCTTTTAAAAACTCATTCATTAAGCACCTAACGAGGTTAGTCTTGAAAGGGTTAATAAACCAAAGCAAGGCATTGTTGACTGATTTGCAAGAGGGGAGTAATATTAATGGGGGAGGGAGGAGATATAAGTCGGATGATGTAAAGAAAAACAGATTAAAAACAGAAATTGGATTAGATTAGAGCAGAAATCCCAAAAGGAAAAGAATTAGATATGCAACAAGATAAATATTTGTAAATTTCTAGTTATAACTTACCTTTAGCCAAAAAGCTCTTTAAAGTTTTTTTAAGTTTTAGTTACCATATTTCCTAGTGTCGAGGACACTAAGGACACCTATTTTGAATTGCAAAATTTTGAAAAAAAAAATAGGATAGCCCTATTAAAAAAGTAACCTATAGGACGCAACATTTTCAAGACTAATTTCGGAGAAAAAAATTAGTGTCTTCGACACCGGGAAATACAGTACTTTCCAGGATTGGCTACTTTAGAATTTAGTAACCAGCCCTTTTCTTCTCGAGAGAAAGACGGGATGTTTCTTTTCCTGTAAATCTTGAAGTAAGTAACACTTGCGTCCATTTAGTTTTTTTAAATAATATGACGAAATGTATCATTAAGCATGATTTGCATAGAGACATAGAGTGGATTCGACTCTAGAAAGTGAGGTATTTGTGACACAGGATTTTGTAACACAGATCAATAAAAAACAGGAAAATATTTTATAATCATTAAAAAAATAATAATTTCATCATCATATAAAGCAGTGTTTCTCAACCTTGCCCAACATCCCCCTAATGACAGGTAGCTACATGTCAACACCCCCTGTGGTTCAAATATGAGAGATCGCTTTGCGTCCTTTTGGCTAAGATCAAAGTGTAGTATCTGTTCTTCAAAACCGCCATGGCCTCGAAGTTCAGAGAACCATGGCCCTTCAGGGGTCCTTGTGGCATGCTCGGGTATCATCCTGGGAGAAGTTGCGCAGGATATCTTGGCCAATATTGGGAATAATATATTTATTAAGTTCAATAAACATGGCTATTGTGTTCTTAAAAATATGAAGTATCTTGGCCTGTTTTATGCATGGGTGTGTCTGTGGTATTTCCGGCCGAATATTGTTTTTAGTCTGTATGCAAGAAACTATATACTTTCAACATATTTTACTATGTACTTTCAACATATAGTGTTTTTATAAAAAAAAATCAACCAAAATCACAAACATATATCATTATCATCCGTTATAAGTCCACTGCTGGACAAAGGCCTTTCCCATCTCCTTCCATGACGACCTATCTTGTGTTAACCTATGCCACGTCTTTCCGGCAAACTTTTCTATCTCGTCCCTCCATCTTGTGTCTGGTCTTTTCATTTACTGGCACCAATCGGTTAGTCTTTTCCCCCCATCTATTGTCATCTCTTCTTGCTAGGTGACCAACCCATCTCCATTTTTGCTGCTTTATTATTTGTATAATATCCTTCACTCTAGTCCTCCCTCTGATTCATGTTGATCTTTTTCTATCACTTAGAGTTATCCCTAGCATTGCTCTTTCCATGGCTCTCTAAGTTGGTTTTCAGTTCGTTTTGTTAGTTCCATGTTTCGCATCCATATGTCATGGTTAGTATTATGCAACCATTGTATATTTTATGCTTTAAGCACATTGGCAAGGTGCTTTTCCGAATGTCTCTATTCATACCAAATGCTTTCCAACCTATCGTTATGCATTGTTTTATTTCACAGTCATGGTCTTTCTCTAGCTTTATTACCTGTCCGAGATAGATGTATTCATCAACCTCTTCTAGAGCCTCTCCTATCTTTATGGCCTTTTTTGGGACTTTATCATTGAACATTACTTTTGTCTTTGTTCTGTTCATCTTTAGTCCTACTTTTCTACTTTCTCTATTTAGATCAGTTAACATGTTTTGCAATTCCATGTCGTCGGAAGCAACCAAAGAATTACAAAACATGTTAACTGACTCTCACTGTGAAGCATTCAATTAAAAAGGCTTAAAATTAATTTATGCTGTTAGATTTAATTTTATTCCCTATTTAAAAAAAAAAGTTAACGTGACATCAAAAATTACAAATAAAAAATTTTAAAAAAGCTTTTTAGTGACGTGCTAATATATGAGCCTTGACCCCAATCAATGAACCACAAACTTAATGTTAAGTGTTAATGCACAAATTGTAAGAATGACTTTATCAACAGTTTGTATTGAAAGAGGAAGGGAAAAGCAATAATTAGTTGAGAGCAGGTAAAGAGAGGCAGACAGGTGGATAAACACAAACAGGAGACCTGATTTAGAAATTAGGTGACATGGTGCTTACATTAGGGGGCCTTGGCTCAGGTGGGGTAGAATTTGTGTCCAAGGAGCCAGACCCATCACTAGTGCCCTGGAAAATACAAATGACAAATGCATGGAAACGGTGCAAAAAAAAAAAACGAAAAATAAAAAAAAAGACAAGGAAGATAGAACTTTTCTTAATCTAGGATATGAAAAACCCTGATTCCAAACCAAGGGAGGAGGCCCCTTTTAAAGGTCTGCAACGTGTTGTGTAGCACAAAGAGCATGGTGTGACATGCATAGTGTCCTGGTCACCCATTTCATCCCGGTCCGTCTCCAAGTGTCCTGATTACGTCTTGTCACTGGACCTAGGTAGACAGGAACGAGAGAATGTGGCTGACTGTGCCCAACTCTCTCTCTCTCTCACTTATTATAATCCAAGTCAAACGCAAGTCATGACTTCCGACCCTGCGGAGCATTGCAGGGTCTACACCACTCAGAACTGAAGCCATGCCCATCTTCATCCACGAAGGAACATGTTGATGATCAGGATTATTCAAGCACTTTTTGCTTCCCTATTAGCCTTATTGGTGGGGCTATAAGTAAACAAGACTATTTAAGGCTAATTACTGGATGCCATTCACCTGAAGAAGGCTGGAGATTTGACCAGTCAAAAAGTGGGGATAAAAGCAGCAAAGATGAGTATAATAGTCCAAGAAAATCATTGAATATCAAGCTTGGCTGCTGCAGGGTCAAACTCCACGCCTACTCCAACTGAAGATGATTGCTGCAACTTTTGTATTGTAGATATAATAAATATGTAGGTATATAAGACTTGTCAGTTTGGATCAGTTGGTAAGAGAGCCACCTAGCAATCATTGTGATTTCAAATCATGGTATGGAAATGTTCATTTTATATAACGATTTGGTTTAACATGACGGGATAGACAAACAGTGAAGAGTTTACTCCCCTAAATTAGGTAAGGATTGTTCTTGTTGTTCTTGTTACGGTGGAAAAACAAAGTCAACTCCAACTTGGACTGGAGTTTGACAATATCTGCCGTAATTAGGAGAGAGCTGTTTCAGCAAAGGGAATGAAATGTTTGGTGATCTTTGTTTGTAATTGACAAGTTATAAATTCAACTTTTCAATTAAATATTCTTCCACTCACTGCCAAAAATATATCTCACCCCAAGGCCAGACCCACAACTAAGTAACTCTCTGCAATGACCTTTAATAAAAGAAACCTAAAAACTTGAATTTTGACAATATTTAACCACCACACTCCCAATTTCTAATTACCCAAATTTCTTGAAATCACTTCTGCCATTTTATATGGAGTCCTATCAATTGGTTTGTAGAACTGTTTCTGTTCACAAGCCTTAAATGTCTGAGATTAACTCCTTTGGAAAAATATGCTATGAATGAGCTAAACTGAAAACTATTTTATTTAAACTACTGCAACCAAAGAAACTTTTATTTAATCTCAACAATTCTTATAATAATTTAGGCAAAAGTTTAAATGAAGCCAATAAAATTATCTCCCTTGGATCATTTGTTGTGATGGCGTCATTTTATTTATTATTGTTTTGGTGATCTTTTAGCTTCATTAGTTTAAACGTTTTCTGGCACATTAACATCTATGGGGATCAAGTAATGCTGAATAACATTTCCTTTTGGCACTGGGGTCAAGCTTTGGATATACGAATCCCCCTAGTTTAATTATCCAAGCAGCTTTAGAATGAATACATATGGTATATTTTTCTATCATCATCAGCTGTCATGTGTCCACTGCTGGACAAAGGCCTTTCCCATCTCCTATGACGACCTAGATTGTACTAACCTCTGCCATGTCTTACCGGCAAACTTTTCTATCTCATCCTGCCACCTTATGTCTGGTCTTTTCCTACTGCGTTTACTGTCCCGAGGGTACTTTTCTATCATATTTCATGCCAAATTTAGGGTGCATCTATCTATATATAATATTAAAATCTTACTAAAGTCGCTAATCTTGACAGCATTTAGTAATATTTTCTTATTGATTAGAATTTGACAAAAGGAGCTAAAAAAGCCTTTTGTTTTTTGACATATTTGTTCAAAATAAATTTTATTTATCAGAAACCCTTGCTGATAATTTAGTCAAGATAACTGTATCACGTGTTTTTTTTAGTCTTGTATCCAACTCTTAGTTTTTAAACAGTAAAGAACAAGTTTCTGCAGAAATTTGTATACATGCTTTAAAACTGGTCAAAGTATAGGCCATTGCCTACAGAAATGGTCAGTCTCCATCTGAAAGAAAGATATGTGTAACAAAGAAAAAGCAGACAATATTACAAATTGTATATCATTTCAAGAAAACAAAGTATTTCATTTCTCTAGGGAAAAAAACATTCATCTTCATTCATTTTTATCGGATGAAGCATCATCAATCATCATTAATTTTTGACTAGTATTTCTTTCATCTTGAATTTTATAGTTGCTTTTCATTGTAACTATTCAGGCCATCAGTAAAGAATGCAGAATAATCTAATAAAAATAAATCAAAATAATATTACTAATACTGATACAACTAGTGTACGTAATAAATATGGCACAAAGTGGCCGGGGTAAAATGAAGGATGAGTTTAAAGGTTAAATTTGATCTTCAGCCAGTCATTAGAGTTCTAGTAGCTCAATTGATAGAGCAGTTGCCTTACATAGGCAGGTGTAAAGTCTCTCAGCTTGTGAGTGACTAGTATTTGTAACTCACTACCAAAAGCGGGTTTGACAGGAAAGACAGGAACACAAAGCCAAAACGATGTTGACAGCAGCGCACACATGGTACTAATGATCAGATCTTTAGCCTCCACATGTGTGCATTCTTTATTTTCACTTGCGTGCACATGACTCACTTCCGTCATGGCTTAGAGAATGGCAATGGGAGCTAATTCTAGGTAGTTATCTCCCTTGTATCTATTTAGGGTGAGTGCGACATAACAGCAGTCTTTCCGAGGTAAAAGGGATGTGAGTTAGAGTCTCGCCTAAAGCTTATTCTCTATTTCCGATCTGTACAGTTAATTCACTGCTGTAGACTGCCTGCCTGAGTAGTTGCAATAAAAAGCAACTAAAATTAAGATGAAAGAAAAAAATAGTAATTAATAATGGTTAAAAAAGTTCCATCTCAACATGATGATTCTGCGTTTGTATTAAGTTTGCGGACTGTTTAGAAGTCGAGATCAAGTTGATAAACATTTCTGAAATGAGATACATTGGTTTTTTTTCTTCTTAAGATAATGAAATTCCATACAAAATGTCTCAAAATCAATCAAAGAAACATTTTTGCTAGCATCATTCTATGCTTCATAGACAAGAGATTGTGACCACCAGTAACAAGAAAGTTTCAATACTTGGATTAAAGCATATTGAGGAAACACCTTTTTATAGAAATTTCTGACAGCATTTATAATCATTTTAAGGTTCAAAAACAAAAAAAAAACAAAAAAAAAAAAAATGCATTATTCATACAAAACCAAATTTCCAAGTTATGGTTGAAAATTCATTTTAACCATAAAAAGAAGATTGGTTTTGTATAAATCAAAAAATTGGTTTCATACAAATAATGTATTTTCGCTCTAAACTTAAACTTATGTATTTTCAGTTGTAACTTAAACATAGACCACAGGCAATGAATCACATTTTATTCTGTTAAAGTTTTTGTAGGTGTGTTGAACACAGAGAAACCTCGATTACCCGAACATCAATTATACGAATTTCAGATTATCTAAACAATATCTCAAGGTTCTGTAATTGTGTTCAGTATTGCTTCCTTTTTTATGATCGGATCAATTAATCGAACAAAATACTCAAGGCTTCTCTGTATTTAGTTTTGTTTTTTTTATGCTGTGGAGATGGATTGGTTTTTATTAAAATTAAAAACTGACAAAAATTTCAAAAAAAGGTTCTTTCACAATATGGCAGGATCCAAGTTTTGGCCTCAAAGTGAAGTGCACGCATGGCGATATTCTGTGATGCAAGAGAGGTGAAAATTGTCAGTGTTCATTTGTGGTCGGTGCACGATGCTGAACAAGGTAGGAAATCCGGCTAGGAAAAACCGGTAGAGAAACGGGCCAATTCCATGCAGAATACAACACATGCTTAAAAAAAAAGGTTTATTACATGCAGAAATGCAAAAACTGAATTTGTAAGATGCCAGCGAACCAAATATTATTGAGGCAACATGCATTTCTCCCAGAATTAAAATAGTCGCATCAGTTTTGCCAAAATAGTGTCTATCTGTCTATTTATCCATCCGCTTTTTCACGCAGGTCAGGTTTGTTTCAAGTTCCCGAGGCGGAGATGGTCAAAGAGCAGACACTTTGTCAGGTTGAGCTAATGAGAGAGAAACATAATGGATGACATTTGTTCCTTTCTCTTCGGAAAGGAAAGGAAGAACTACGTACAAAATAGAGGTTTAGGTAAATATGTATGTGTCATGGTATCTTATGTTATCAGTGCGCATATTTCACTTTATCCTATGGCGATCGACTTATGCCCACCCAGGTTGGAGTTGCAATCATATTACCAGAACATAACCCAGACGCAAGTCAATGCATGGATTTTCTTTTCTTTGGCATTACTTTCAGAGCTAGCTATTGAGTAAGTGATATGCATCAAATATTTGAAATTTATTATATATATATATAT
>VCCN01002007.1:5217395-5237966 GCA_006491835.1 Architeuthis dux
TTCAGTGATCACTGCCCAACAAAAGGCAAGAGAAGTAACTTGACCAGTAAGAGAGAAGTAGCTTATTCATTGATCACCCGTTTTGCAAATTAATCACCCCCAACATGGCATGCTGCCAAAAGTTGGTCACATGATGGTTTCTATTGAGTGACTAACCAGACCTGTCATCTTATCTGGTCAATCATGCATTCGTATGCAAAAAATGTATTCATACTTAATTTGGTAAGCAGTACGTCTTTTATTCATTGCTACCGTAGTAACAAAATAGTATACATGTGCAGTAGGAAAAATCATGTGCTTAAACTTTTCAATGGGAAACTACATTGCTGAATTATATCACAAAAAAACACCCAAGCAAGTAGCTATAGCGATAGTAATGAACGAATACAAACCAACGAGTATGGTGGTCTGTACTAAGTTCTATACTATTAGATGTCAGTCTCCTCTCTGAAATCTTCCACAAAATAAAGTCTGGGTGGGAAAACGGTACAGTTATGTTACAGTATTGCCCATAAATAAGTACACCCCAACCACTATTTTATAGAAATTTAATTTCCTCTAAACCAAACATAGCAGGATTTTATTATTTCCAGTGGAACATTACACAATCAAAACGTATATTATCAGGTATTATTTATGACCAGACACTCCAGCATTGAAACTCTGTTGCCAAAAATATTTTTTGTGGCAACAATGTTTCAATGCTGTAGAGTTTGGTAATAAATAATACCTGATAATATACGTTTTGATTGTGCATAAAATAGTGGTATGAGTGTACTTATTTATGGGCGATACTGTATATGAGACTACTTGCCAACCGTCGTTTATGCATTGGTTTTCATTTAACTACCAAAGCTAAGTTCCGTACCAATTCTATTAAAATATTAATCCATGAGTTTCAGGCAGGACTGGGCATAAAAAATATGAATATGTTGCCATCCAAAGATGAGTACAACACTAAGAAAAAATATTTTTGGCAACAGAAGTTATGATATACTACCACGGAAGGTCATTTCCAGGCCAACACCTGTGCGGAAGTGGAAGTGCCCCCAGTCACCTTGGGAAATATGTGCGGGTGTCCGAAAGCAGGAAATAACACACCAGTGTGGGCGTTCGAAACCCCATAAAGCTCAGAGCCGAGACGACGGAAGCTTAAGAGACGGAGAAAACTCAGAGACCCAGTCAGAGACAAGCAGCAGCGGCCGGGCCGGAAGGCACGAGACCGGTGTCCCTGTTGGGTACAGACATGTCGGTTCTCCTTATCTCTCTCCCACTCTTCATTCCTCGGCCGACAAAATGTATCTAAGAAATACGAGTCATCGTCTTTGATTGTCCAAGTTCAAGACTTTCATCCCAGTATACAACGCAATGCTGGAGAGTTTGGTCATAAATAATATCTGATAATATCTGTTTTTATTGTAATGTTCCACTAGAAATAATAAAATCCTGCTGTTTGGTTTAGAAGACAACTTTTTATTAAAAAGTGATAAGGGGTGTACTTGTTTATGGGCGATGCTGCACATTCATCGACGCATGGCAAGAGACTTCACATCAGGCACGTGACAGTGAATTTGAATTGTATAAGAGAAAACACTTAGTATGACTAACACATGTTAAACAGATAGTAAAACCTCTTTTAGTAGACAACACACTTACCCCAGAGTCAGATAATCAGAAGAAAGTGTAAAGGCTAAAAATCAACAGGGAACTTGTAAGCTGAAACCATTTCACAGAAGAGATGTTTACACACAATTGTATCTGTGACAGGCAGGGCTCCAGACTAACTGTTTTCACTACCGTCCCTAAACCATCTCCAAAAAACAATTTTAACCGTCCCAAAAGGAAACATAAACGGTCCCAAAATCAAAATGTTGTTTCTTTATTTTGTTATTATCATCAAAAATAAAACCACAAGAACAATCCTCACCAAATTGAAAAAAAAAAAAAAAAAAAAAAGAAGATATCTTTCCCGGGACGCCTCTGGGATGGAAGTGATTTAAAAAAAAAAAAAAAAATCTCTTCCATCCCGGAAAAGATATTTGTTCGACCCGAACACATTTTTAGTGTCCCCAGGATGACAGGACAACGTTAATTTCATGCCCTGGTGACAGGACATTAAATACAGGTAAAATCTAGAAGATATTTATTTTGTTTACAGGTTTCCTCTATTATCCAAAAGTAGACCGTCCCTCCTTTCGTAAACCGAAATGGCGTAAAGCAAAGAAGCAATTACCATTGATTTATATAGGACAAATTTTTGAGCGTTCCCAGACCCCCAAAATGGTAATGATGGTAGGTTAGGCTGAGTCATCAGAGGTTGGGGTGATGGGAGCTACAGGAGACTATGGTATAGGAAAGAGAGGAAGAGGATGCGTGCTGCCTCTATAACATCCTGTGGCAAAACAAATGCGTATGCTATTTTTGCTTTTAGCTTTTTTGACAGATCCAGAGCAGAGAGAGAGAGAGAGAGAGAGAGAGAGAGAGACACACACACACACACACAGGGGACAAGAGAAGGAGAGAGACACACAGGGGACACAAGAAGGAGAGAGACTCGGAACAGCAGGAGACAGGGAGACAAGAGAAAGAGGCGAGAGAGAGAGAGAGTAAAAAGAGACCAAGTTTGGCAAGAGACAAGGGGACCATTGTGGAGACAAGAGTGGGTAACAGAAGAACAATGATGAAGATTAAGACAGAGTGATTGAAGGACAACAAAAAGTAGATGATGGCCTGCGACAAAACAGAATGAGAAAACCTTAATTCTGGAATTAATGTGAATTCAAACCTTCCACTGATTTCTAACAAGAACTCAGATTGAGCATCACTGTAAATTATATACTTTTTCTAAATGAAATGGTCTTAAAGTTCTTCAGGAAAATTGGATGCTAAAATGTTCTTATGACAATTTGCCAATTAATGTATTACTACATATTTCATCAACCCAAGAATGATGAAAAAGTGAAACCAGGTATCAAAGTTGGTATTTGATGGTCACTAACTGAGCTTTGTGAAATATGCACACAGTTCACTTGGAAATTAAGTAGAATAATTTATTCATTTTCAACCTATAAAACACTCAGTGCTTATGGGTGGGCATGTGTCAGAAAATATATTGGTCAAGAGAAGTAATTAATTTGGTCCAACATCAATCAGGCAATTATGGTCCAACATCAGAGCCAGGCAATTATGGTCCAACATCAGAGTCAGGCAATTATGGTCCAACATCAGAGTCAGGCAATTATGGTCCAACATCAGAGACAGGCAATAATGGTCCAACATCAGAGTCAGGTAATTATGGTCCAACATCAGAGTCAGGCAATTATGGCCCAACATCATTAAGAACAGGTTTGGGCCTCCTTCGTTGTTTATGACTGGTATCCATATTTCCAGACAGACCTAAATCCATTGAACCAATGCTAAACAGTTTGCACAGTAGTAGTATTCACTACAAATGTTTTGTTGGCATTATCAACAGCTGGAGCAGTATTGTGTCCTAATTTGAATTCATACTTGAAAATTAGTCTAACTTCTTGGGTAGACACCATTGCTGTTAAGGTCACAAAAACCTCCAATAATAATGAATTATATCTCTATTTACATTGAATCTGCAAAATATGCAATTACACTGGTAAATCTTTCACTTTTTAGCATATGTCTCTATGATGATGGAAAAAAAAAATGAAAAAGGAAATGATATTTCAAGTGTAAGAACCTCATAGCATTCCTCCCACATCCATATTTTTTCCATTTAAATTCAATTTTCTTGTTATAAACAGACCCAACCAAGGCTAACTTTTGCATTCCACAGGGTTAGCACCTCCCTAAACACACACACTTAGATAACAAGTCAGCTGCAAAATTAATAAACTTGAAATTTAAGAAATGAGTAAGCTCGTTTTGTGAACTCAGCAAAAATAAGGAAAAAAAAATGAAAGAAACAAGTTTGGAGTGGGCGCCTGGAGTAGTGAAATGATTAACAAACTCATCTTGCTAGAATATTTATTAGTGTATGGAGTTCAATGCTTACAGGGTGCTTTGCTCTTGTGGCCCTGTGCCAGTCAATTCCGTTTTTTATCCAAAATGTATACAATAATTTTAGTTAACAATACCTTGCTTTAACCCTTCAAATTACTGTGTATACATACTGACACAGAACACAGCTTTAGGTAAGCAAAGCAATAGGCATTTACTAGTTAATAACTGCAACCCAAATCTGCTAATGCTCATTTATCCAAATCTAGGCAATTGTTCGCCTCGATCTGGTGGTCACAACAGTCACCTTTGATATGAAATCTTAAATATATTCATCTGATAACGAAAGTATCAGAAAGAGACAAAAATACCAAAAAGATGGCTAAAATCATAGCAAGGACCTGCAATGGCATAAACATTATGGGACAGGAGATTTCAGATACAGTGATTATATTGGAGAGAAAGAGTTGTGGTGGGTACCGCACCAAACCACAAACTCTGGATCAACTGGGAGGAGTGCATTCGACATGTTATGGCCAACATATCACCGGACTTCCTGCAAAGGTCTATCAAGGCCATACCGAAATGCTTACATAAATTGGTGCTTACATTGAATTTTAACACAGCAGGCAAATTCTACCATTGTATGGTCCGAAGTAAATCTAATTTTACTACAATTGACCTGTAAATAATAAAGTTATTACCAATAGGGAGTCTCTTTTCACCCACTGTATATATACACACACACACACACACATGTATATGGCCTTGTCACATTGTATAAACTAATGAGGTGCTATAAATTGTATAATCACATGGGAGAAATATGTATGTTTCTTGCATAGAATCATCAGGCATGAGTGAATCAGATCTCTATAATGAAAAGCAGTCTTTTGATTCCTTACATAAGATGTACAAACAGCACATTCAAATCTATAGATTTTTAAACACAGAGAAATTTAATACAACTTTTGTTTTTTTTCTCACAAAAGATAAATTGTTCTTGGTGTTGCAGATTTAACTTAGTGATTTGAACAATGGAAAGTAAATTATGCCGGCCAAAGTTCTTTCAAACAACAGTTTTTGTAAACAAGATAGCCTAACGTTGCAGGTTAGAGGTTAAAAGCTTTATCTTAAGTCATATGGTGGTGATGCTCATATTCACAAAGATAAGAAAGCTCTTAATACGATTGAAGTACAAGACCACAGGCTAAGAGATACTGTCTATAGTGTTGAGAAGGGTCATTCAAACAGTTTTTTCAGACAAGTGAACTCCTTATTGTTTGTGTTGTTAACACGTTTCGGCTGATCCATTCTACAGCATTCTTCAGGTGTACTACCCAAATGTGATGGTGTTAAACAATTTGTTTCTCTCCAATGATAGCAACGCTTATAGCTTAGGATTCGGGTGTTTTACTTTCCTTTCCTTGTTAGGTTTGAATTCCGATACCTTGTCCAGGGCTTGAAATTAACATTGTCACGGGGATGGTAAAAATGTGTTCGGGACGAACAGATATCTTCCCTGGGATGCCTCTGGGATGAAAGTGATTTTCTTCTTTTTTTTTTAAATAAAAAACTTTTCTTTTTTTTTTTAAAATCACTTCGTCCCAGAGACATGCCAGGAAGATATCTTCTTTTTAAAAAATTTTTTAAATGGTTTTTAAAAAAATAACTAAATTTTTTTTTCAGGACAGTTTACATTTGGACAGTTAAAATTATTTTTCGGGATGGTGGTGAAAAAAAAAGAGTCTGGAGCCCTGACCCTGTCCCCGTTGGAATGGAATGGATCGAACGAAACGTCATGTTAACAACACAAACAACAATAAGGAGTTCAAAGACTAAGAGGTTCGAGACTCTATCCTTGGTCAGTGGAACCCATCCCAAACATAACCTATCACTCATTACTTATTTCTGTCAAGAGGTATATGTATTATCTGTGTCTTTTCATCTGTCCATTTTTCTGTCTGTCTGTCTGTCTGTCCACACTATATCTTCAAAAGTTTTCAATGAATTTTAATTTCAATGAGATTGGATAGACGGTTATTCAGTTAGTTAACAGGTATGTGCTCTCTGAGTGCTATCTACTTTCATATTTGTTTTTGTCTGTTCATTATCTATCTATCTGGAGATGCAAGTTATTTCGGCCGAGGTTGCTTGTGTTATTTTAGCACTAATGTTACTGAGAAAGGCATGAATCCACATTCATGCACAATATCCGATCGCCAAATATATTGAACACTGGCAGGTCAAGATTGTTAATAGATACCTTAATCGCCCAGACAGTTATAACAATAAAAAGCTTTTACACTCATTGTCAACCTCAACAGGGTTCTGTCAAATATCTATCTATCAATCAATCAATCTGTCTGTCTGTCTGTGTCTATCTCTCTCAGCATATTTTGTGGAAGAGTAGGCCATGAGATAAGGAAGAAGTAATCAAATTTTGAGGTGGATCCAGGAATTTGAGTTAAGTGTACAGCGTTGGCAGAGGTATGCGCTCTCTGAGTGCTGTTAAATTTATTTTAATTTTTATTATTATTATTATAGCTATATTCCTTACTTCTCTGATTGCTACTACTCGGCCATATTGTTTGTTTATTTACACTAATTGTATTAGATGTAATAGTCCTCAAAGATTTTTGACTAGTTTTTCTTTCATCTTATTTCTGTTGCTTTTTTTATCACAAATCTCAGATTGTTATTTTACCACTGTTAAATAACCTTTCACCAGTGGTTATAGCTCAGTGGGTAGACTATAAGACAGTAAGCCGAGAAGAAAAAAAATCCCAAGTTCTATTCCCAGAATTTACTTTGGTGACCATTCATTACTTGAAGTAGAAAAGGTTTTTATAACTGCTGGGATATATATGTCCCGTAGATCTCTTTTAGAAGTTTACTGGAACGTATGTGTCAGGAAAAATTTCTGTTGCTTTTTATCACAACTCTCAGATCATTCATTATTACATAACCATTAAATAAGCAGCTTATTCAACTGTCATAGAATAATCGACACATATAATAATTAGGAATGTGTTTTTGTACTCTCTCTAAGGGACGCAACTGACATAGTAAAATAGAATTTTATGTTCTGATGGCATAGTAAAATTTCTGAATTTAAAGAATAATAAAATAAAAAGTAATAAGAACAAAAATAAAAAAAATCCATTTGTGGTCAACAGAACGCTATCCTCTAAACTCACTAATGCAATTCTCTATTATCTATGTTTATAAAATGCAATGTATATCCATATATGCCAGCACTTGTAAACTAGTAATATAAGAATTGTGATAAAAAGCAATGTAAATAAGATGAAAGATATACAAGTCAAAAATAATGATTGACAATGGCTTCATCTATGAAATTTGTGGACTGTTATTTACATATACTTGACTTTTCTTTTCACTTGAAACCGATAAACATAAGGCTTGGATTATCTTGCATATAATTTGAGCTTCTAGTATTTATTCACCTTCCCACAGGAGTCTCAAAAAGGTTAAATAAGGTTTTCTACTTCAAGTAATGAATGGTCACCAATTAAGTTCTGGGATATATATGTCCTGTAGATCTCTTTTAGAAGTCTACTGGGACGTATGTGTCAGGAACAATAAAATAAAACAAGATTTTCCCAGCTTTTACAACTGAAGAAAATGAAGTCAAGAATTAGTTCACATCACATGACTGAACAGGAAAGACATCTGGGCAAAGTGATAATTTTCTTTTTTTCATGAATGTCTGATGTGACAAGAGTATCCCAACAGGATTTTGGTTCTTCAAAATATGGCAGATTTCTTTATTTAACACTAAAAGAATAGTTTTTGTTAACCATTAAATAAAAATTAACAGGTTTTGGGGTTTTTTATACACTTCTAAAAATGTAGGCATTAAGTACATTAATAGGTTAGTCTTGAAAGGGTTAAAAAAAACAACCCCCTCCCCCAAAAAACAAGTCAGTAGGGTCAAACTCCTCTCCTACTTCTATTCCGACTGAAGATGATTGCTGCAACTTTTGTATTGTATATATAATAAATAAATATTATAAAGATATATATTTTTGGATCATGTTCCCATCAAGCACCCAAAATTTTTGCAAATCGAAAAGGATGCTTTTTTCCATGACAATGGTGACGTCACTGAAACATCAGCGTGTTAGTTACCAAGTTAAACAAAGTCTGTGTGCTGATATTGAAAATACTCGGCTGAACTGGTGTCGCTAGTCTGTCTCTGAAATGTTTGAAGTTATTTATATTCAATAAAAAATAAGTTGTTTATAGGTTTATTTGTTTTTTTAAACTAACAAACTTTCAAAGTTACTAAGAGACTTTCTTCCGAAAAGATTAAAAAATATTCATTCAATAATAAATAGGTTGTTTATAGTTTTTTCTTTTTTTAAAGTAACAAACTTTCAAAGTTACTAAGATACTTTCTTCCATAACTAACACTGACGTTTCAGTGACGTCACCAGTGTCGAGGAAAAACCATGAAATAAGCCCTTACTTATCTGTAAGATAAAGTTTGTAGATATATAAGACTAGTCAATTTAGCTCAGTTGGTAAGAGACCAGCCTACCAATTAATTGGTCGTGGTTTCAAATTACGGTAGGGGAATGTTAATTTTTACTCCCCTAAATTTGGTGAGGATTCTTGTTGTTCTTGTTACGATAGGAAAACAAAGTCAATTCCTGACTTTGGAGTTTGACAAAAACAATGCCTTTCTCTTCTAGTTAGCTTATGGAATCCATGACATCTATTTTGAGGGAGACAAGGATTTTCTTTCCATATATTTGCTGATACAGAATCAGTGTAGAATTTAACATTTTTGCCAAGAATTTTTCTGATATAATCTTTCCAGGATTTCGTAATTCTGGAGGAAAAAAAAAGGGGGGCAGATTCATGAGCTGCCACTTGAGAACTGATTTTCATAGAAAACCTCAATAGATACCAGGAATGTCTTGAGCTGACATAATTTATCAACATATCTTATGACTAATGTAGTGTTATCTATAATGTACTATTATATCATATATATGCACACACATGATGTACAATAAAATTATATACAAAGAAAAGCACACACGCATATACACATACTGTTCAAAAGCACACAGTTCAAGGTCTTATAATTTAAGGTGTTCATTTTCCCAGCTTATACTTAGTTACATTAATTTGTACAGCAATACCTTAATCATACTACATCAAAACCGCAGTGGATTCTGCTTAAGTGGAACATATTAGGACCATGAAAATTGCTCCTAAAAACTGATCGTTTAAACTGATTTGCATAAAAAGGACTAAATATTACAATTTACATACATTCTGTTCTTGCACAATTGGTCATACTAAGCAGCTAATCCTTGTAACCAACGCTCCATTTAACTGGTAACCACTGTGTGTATATATATATAAAATATAATAATATTATGGTGTATCCACGACAAATGTTTCACATTTATTAGTGAATCTTCAGGTGGAAAATGATCTTAAAAATGTACACCTGGTCTTATATATATATACCCTGAGTTTTTTCTCTGTTAATTCCTTACACCAGTGTTCTTAAATTTGAATTTCAGAATTATGTATACGGTTGGTCTTGGTTGTTTTTAAAAAATAGTATATCCGGTTGTTCATAATGCTTAAAATATTTAATTATTGCGGGCTATACAGCTGTTTAAATAACATTTTATATATATATATATATATATTATATATAATTCTATGAGCCTGAAGGCTGTGACAAGTCACATGAGGTAAGAATGCGGTGGGTGGTGTAGACTCTAAATAAGTCAAAGCCTCGAGTCATATGACGGGTACAACATGGATTCTGCACAGATTTACTTATCACATGTTAAAACAGATGCACTGAGTGCATATTTTAATTTATTATGTGCCGTTTTCTTTTTTTACTTTTATCAACTTATATATCTTGTGTAGGTCGTCTTGAATACTGTTTAGTAAGCTTGCTTAGCACACTGTTCCTACCATCCTCATTGGGTACACCACACTTGTGGCCTTGTGCCAGACTAAGCTAAGCATAATAAATAGCAATAAATACTAGCATTCCAAGAGAAGTTATGAATCACCATGACCCATCTATGCTTCTTTTTACCACGTAAATTAAGCAGTGGTGGTAGTAAAATTAAGTTACTGTGATGAAAATGCTACCAGTATGGTTTGAACCATAAATACATGATTTAAAAAAAAAAAATAGGTCTGGATAGTCATTGAATAGAAACCAATAGTGACCAATGTCTTTAAGCAGCATGCCTGTGTTGGGGGTGATCAATAAAAAAAAATTGGAAAAAGTGTGATCAATGAATAAGTTACTTATCTCATATTTTGTTGGGCAGTGATAGTCAGTCAGAGCAACTTGAAAACTGAAGAAACTTATGTTGACAGTTTTGGCTGAGGATTTCTAATTATGTGGGCCTGCCTTTTGGCTGAGAGTTCTGTATTTATTGCATCTGTCAGTGGTCAGGGTTTGACCAAAGCCCAAATTCTGGACACTGATTTTTAAGACAGACAGGCCCTCCCCACTTGAAAGATTGGTACAACACAATCCACCTATCATACAATGTTTCAATTGACTCAGTTGATTAATACAGTCAGGGTTTGAAGTAGGTATCATTATTATTGCTTATTATTAATCACCACTACCCACAACACTGATTTATTGCTGGGTTTAGGTTTTTTATGCGTTCTGACATTTATATGTATCTATGTATCTGAACTTTGCCCAGCCCTAACCGTTCATAGTAGAAACTGGAAATTTGCACATACACTCCCCTCTATGGGTAGGGAAAATGGTTGTATTGTTTTTTTTGAAAATTACCCAATATATCAATATGCAATGTAAGTTTATGCTAAATTGGTCATTAGTTTTTGCCAGCTTGTTTTTTTGAAAATTCAGACCTTTTTTATTGATCACAGTCCAACAAAAGGCGAGAGAAGTAACTTATTCATTGATCACCCCCTTTTCCAACTTTTTAATTGATCAACCCCAACACAGCAATATGGGTGGCAGTGATTCATAATTTCCCTTGGAATTCTAGTTTCTCTTTCTTTCTAGTTTATTAAATTCCTCTATATTTATGACTGAAATTTAACTTTGAAATAATCATAAATATGAAAAATAGATTATAGTACAACAAAAGATTTATTGGTAAAATAAACTAATAAGAATCAATTAAAACTAAATTCATTAAAGATTATAATTAGAAAAATAAGAATTCATGAATGAATTACACATAATATCCTTAATCTGTCACTAACACTTGCATTAATTCCTGACCACTGACAAACCCATTCTTCCTGATTTATAATACATTTCTATAGTAAAATTATTTGTAATGCCTTTCTATAGTAAAATTATTTGTAATGCCTTTCTATAGTAAAATCAATAGCAATGCCTTTCTATAGTAAAATCAATAGCAATGCATTTACATTACATTATTGCAGGACTCTGCCATGTTTCAACTTTCTTCTGAAGACGTTGCTCGCCGCGACAAAATGCATGAAGATTTATCCTCGTGATAATAAACATGTTTGAGATGTAACAAGCTTTTCTCACTCTTTTCCTTTTCCACATTACATTATATAAAATAGCCTTATTCTTGCATTAATTATAGAATCTGGAACAACATACATAGAGTGGATACTGACGTTCATTGCTCAAAATACCCTGATAAGAAAATGCTGACTGTATCTATCTGCAGTAAAACCAGAGGACACAGCCATAAACTACAAATTCAGACCACTGGTGTTAGATAAAGTTTCCTCTCAGCAAGAGTGGCAAATGCATGGAACAACCTAAGTGAAAAGATGGTCACATCCGAGAATATCAATATTTAAAAAAATAATCTTTATTCTGATATCAGACATCAGATTTAACTACCATTTTTCTTATTAGTTTGATCCCAGCCCAACTACACTGAAGCTGGCATAATGACACAATTAACTGCTGTCAAAAAAGCCTACTTCAAGTATATTCAAATATATTAATTATTGGCCACTGATTTATGATGCCAAACAGAGGATGAGCGTCAAAATTTGCTAAAACAAATTTTAAGTCAAAAATTGCAAAATTTTGTTGTTAGTCAAATTGTTCTCCTACCACAAGAAGTATTTAGTTTGTTAGTACAAAAAATGACTAGAGTTAAGTGTCAGAGTAGTGGAGTAGCAGTATAGTGGGTAACAATAAAAACAGTCAAAAGCTTGTCAATATATCATATACAAAGAAAGATAACTGTTAGCTTTCTTTGTTAATGATCAGTAGTGGAACTCTCCCTTTTCTCTGATATTTTACTGTTTTCAAATCAGTTAGTGCTTTTGCCGCCCTAGCATGTAGACATCTGTGTTCAAGTGAATTGAAGACCCCAAGAAATGTATGCGTTTATATTGTGTTATATCGAAGTTGACAGCAAGCAACTGGATCTACAGAGCTCAACAGGAGGGACCGCACTACTTGTACTGCCCAGTATTTTCAGCAATTGCTATTCTATTCTTTCTTTCTTTGTTCTTTGTCTGTTTTTATAAGTGAACATTTCTGTTATCATCTCTCCTCATTCAGTGTTAGGCATCAAATTAAGGGGAAGAGTGAAAAACAAGGGAGACCACTGAGAAATTAATTGGCAGATTTCTTTAGTTTCTTTTAACCTCCTAGCTACATGTTGTTTCTAGAGACCAAATTTGTTTGTTTATTTACACTAATTGTATTAGATGTAATGGTCCTCAAAATATTTTGACTAGTTTTTCTTTCATCTTATTTCTGTTGCTTTTTTTATCACAAATCTCAGATTGTTATTTTACCACTGTTAAATAACCTTTCACCAGTGGTTATAGCTCAGTGGTTTTTCTCTGATATTTTACTGTGTTCAAATTAGTTAGCAGTTTTGGCATCCTAGCGTGTAGACGTCTATGTTCGAGTGTAAATAAAAGTGTATTGAAGACCCCAAGAAGTGTATGCGTTTATATTGAGTTATATCAAATTTGACAGCGAACAAAGTGGATCTACAGAGTCTAACAAAACTTGCCTGTGTTTACTGGGTTCAAATGCAGTTGGCGCTATAAGACATCCGTGATTATTGCTTCATTTTTTCTACTGTCACAATTTGTTGCATCATCATTTATCTAATCAATAGACTGAATGAAACATTTAGATTAAGAAATGATATACCGTATATTTCAGCAGATAAGATGACACTTGAAGCATCCAAAAAAAACACCCCCCAAAATGGGGTTGTCCTATTGGCCAGATACAGAAACAGTGACTAAACAGGGAGCTAAGACCATGAAATTCAGACTGATACTAGATATTGTAAATGATGAAAAGGATCTTGGTATCATAGTAACTGATAAACTATCATTCTCCAGGTATATTGCCAGTGCTGCTGCTAAGGCGAACAGGGTACTAGTACTGATTAAGCATACCTTTTCATATATAGACAAGGACTCATTCCTTATACTATATAAGACTTATGTCCATCCACACCTCAAGTACTGTGCACAGGCCTGGTCACCGTACTTGGAGAGAGATAAAAATCTTTTAGAAAAAGTCCAGAGACGAGCAACTAAGTTAATACCAGAATTAAAAATTATGAGGATAGGCTAAAAGTGTTAGGGTTAACATCATTAGAAAATATGAGAGATCGGGGAGACTTAATAGAAATGTTTAAGATTATGCATGGTTTAGAAGTAGTAAACCATGATGATTTTTTTTTTACTAGAAGGGGGTACAAGAGACTGAGAGGCCACACATATAAAGTAGAAGCAAATAGAAGTAGATTGAATATTCTTTTTTAGCAATAGAGTGTTAGGACTTTGGAATAGATTACTGGAATATGTAGTGCTATTAACAGATGCAAATGATTTTAAGAAGAATTATGATGTTTATTACACCCCACAAAGGTTTAAGGCCCTAGATATTGTGTAAATATGATTGTTATGATGTGCGCTTGTATATACAAATTGTATACTTTTTTTTCAGACTAAAATAAAATGTTCTATCACAGAAATATATGGAATTTTTCGATAAATTCTATCCAGGATATAACAAGTTAAATAAACAGTATTAAATTAATTTGCAATAGTGAATTTCTATATTAGTATTGAATGAAAGAATTAATGGCTTGGCTTTGCGAACAAAGATTTTGTAGATGGTTTATCACAGCAATTGGAACGTAGACGGCAGGGCCAATGTGCAGAGTAAACCTCCAGCCTGAGCAGTGTAGTTTTAAGGTGAAATGCGACTTGCCCAGGGTCGACTCCACCCTTTAAACTGAGGGTTTGCATCCTATGGGTCACCAGAGTGGCGTGAATAGGAGCAGAGCTCATAGGTTGTAGGCTTGACAGGAGTGTCCTTCTCCTGACAGATGCCTGAGCTAGCTATGGAGGTCTGTTGCCCCCTTATAGGAATGTTTCGACAGTAATGGATTACTATATATGTAATCATTAGAATGAATGAAAGTTTTGACAAATTTATTTAATAAGTTCTACCTATGATATCATCTAAACATAAATACCATTGTCACTTGTTTTGTGCAGATGTCTGTTTGCCAGTCATGCTATTCCAAACTGATATATAAGATTAAGTAACATTACCATGACTCAATCGCATGACAGACCTTCATGGACTGATGACATACATCACTGCAGAGACAAAATGGATTTCAAGCCTTGAGTAGTTTTACTCAGTCAGATTTGGTAGGGGGAAGCAGATAACAAAACAGTGAAAGTCACTAGACAAACGGACTAATTTTTAAAAAAAACAAAACATCACCAGAAATCGTAGATCACTTTGACAGGCAAGTTACAGATGGATTGAAAAAGCATACAATTGGTCTACAATTACAAAATATTCATTAATTTAATTAACTGTTAATTTAGAAATTTAATTAACCGTTAATTTAATTAACTAACCTTCTAAATTTAATTAACTATTAATTAACTGTTAATTTCATTTTTTTAATCAATTAAAACCAATTTTTTAATCAAATAAAACCAATTTTTAAATTTAATTTTTTTTTGATAATTTAGATAAATTTATGTTAAATTTAATTTTTTAGTTAATTAAAACCAATTTTTTAATCAATTATCAGTAATTAAAACCAATTTTTTAATCAATTAATCAGTAATTAAAACCAATTTTTTAATCAAGTAAAACCAATTTTTAAATTTAATTCTTTTAGATATTTTAGATAAATTTAATTTTTTAAGTTAAATTTAATTTTTTGATCAATTAAAACTAATTTTTTAAGCAAGTAATTAATCAATCAAGTAAAACCAATTTTAATTAACTGTTAATTTAAATTTAATTAACTGTTAATTTAGAAATTAATTACTAGAGTACAATGCGACCTCAAATATAATGCAACCACCACGTTTTGTAACTAAAAAAATCAGTATATATTTTATCCTCTTATAGCAAATTTAAAAACACATAAAACACAAAAACTAAAATACAAACACTAAAACTGACATGGTTCCTGATTTTGCTCAGTAACTTGTGGTTTGAATTTACCTAAAGATCCAAATTCTGATTATTTGTTGGTTTGTTTCCATAATACAGCAAAAATGTTACCCGTCATTTTTGATGGTTTCTATGCTAGTAGGTTACATAAACAGCTAATGTGGGTGTGTGTTTGTTACTAGTTTGTTTTTATCATAAACTAAATAGTAAAGAAGACAAAAACTATTTCATAAATATGCAAAATATCACTGTCCTGGTGTTGAATTCAGCCTCTTGTTGGTTTTATTGTGAGTTTCAAGCGAAATTGGGGTCAGAAATCTAATCAGTATGCGTCGGGTTACAGCAGAGTGAAAATATGAACACTGACTTCAACAACTCACAACTAGTATCTCTGCTTCTCCAGACATAAATATAAACAATGACTTTCACTGTGCTCTTCCTTTATAAAAACAAGTTCTCTTGCCAGTGTTGCAAAGGTATCTGGGCCACCAACCATGGCTGTGGAGTCAGAGGAATTTTGGGTTACTGGAGTCGGACTACAAGGAAATGTAAATTGTAACATTACTACTTGAAAACCCACCCAATAGGTCGGTTTTCAAGCTACTTCCTGTGGAAGGCCTGCCTGAATGTAAATAAACCCTCTGCAAAACCTTAAAAACTAACTTTTCAAAACTGACAAATTTCCTGAGAAAACAGAAGTCTTATGGATTGAAAGCACAAAAAATTACTTGCGAATTTTTGTTTCTATTAGCTTCTAAAATAAATGATATTTATTTCATTTATTTTAGAAGCTTTTGGCTGGGATCAGCTCTGGCTCGTCTTCAGAGCACAAAATGAAACAGCTGTGCCTAGTTCCTGGAGATTTCAACTCCTGCGCAGCACCTTCCCATTGGCACTAAAGGGGAAGGTAGTTGGTCGCAGGGCTGTGGAGTCCGACTCCTCAATTTCCGGTACCACTGACTACGACTCCTCTGGCTTTAAAATGGCTAGATTTTTCATTTCCAGCTATATTATTTAATTATACTTTTTAATAAAAAATATACTTTCTTAAACCTTTAATACTGTGTTTAAGTACCATTTACATCCGCATAACCAAGGGTTACACATTTTCAAAAATAGAAACAAAAATTTGCAAGTAATTTTTTGTGCTTTCAATCCATAAGACTTCTGTTTTCTCAGGAAATTTGTCAGTTTTAAAAAGTTAATTTTGTATTTCTTTATCTTATTTACATTGCTTTTTATCACAATTCTTATATTACTAGTTTACAAGTGCCGGCAAAAATGATGGCATATATGAAATATATGGATATACATTGCATTTTATAAACATAGATAATAGAGAATTGCATTAGTGAGCTTAGAGAATAGCGTTCTGTTGACCACAAATGGATTTTTTTGTTTTTGTCCTTATTACTTTTTATTTTATTATTCTTTAAATTCAAAAATTTTTCCACATCATCAGAACATAAAATTCTATTTTATTATGTCAGTTGCGTCCCTGAGAGAGAGAGAGAGAGAGAGAGAGAGAGAACAAAAACACATTGCTAATTATTATATGTGTGGATTATTCTATGACCGTTAAATAAGCTGCTTATTTAATGGTTATGGAATAATGAATAACCTGAGAGTTGAGATAAAAAGCAACAGAAATCTTTCCTGACACATACGTATATATATATCCCAGCAGTTATAAAAACCTCGAGAGATATCTATGTCCCAGGCCAGGAGTCTCAAAAAGGTTAAATCAGGTTTTCTACTTCAAGTAATGAATGGTCACCAAAGTAAGTTCTGGGATTTTTTTTTCTTCTCGGCTTACTGTCTTATAGTCTACCCACTGAGCTATAACCACTGGTGAAAGGTTATTTAACAGTGGTAAAATAACGATCTGAGATTTGTGATGAAAAAGCAACAGAAATTTGAGGACTATTACATCTAATACAATTAGTGTAAATAAACAAACAAATTTAGTCTCTAGAAACAACATGTAGCTAGGAGGTTAAAAGAAACCAAAGAAATCTGCCAAATTCTCAGTGGTATCCCTTCTTTTTCACTCTTCCCCTTAATCTGATGCCTAACACTGAATGAGGAGAGATGATAAACGAAATTTTCACTTAAAAAACAAACAAAAAACCAAAAAGGAACAAAGAAAGAAAATACTGGGCAGTACAAGTAGTGCGGTCCCTCCTGTTGAGCTCTGTAGATCACTTGTTCGTTGTCAACTTCGATATAACACAATATAAACGCATACATTTCTTGGGGTCTTCAATTCACTTTTATTTACACTTGAAGACAAATGTCTACACGCTAGGATGCCAAAAGCACTAACTGATTTGAAAACAGTAAAATATCAGAGAAAAGGGAGAGTTCCACTACTGATCATTAACAAAGAAAGCTAACAGTTATCTTTCTTTGTATATGATATATTAACATATTGACACCTTTATTTCCACATCTCAAACTCTGATGACTGTGGTCCTGAATTACCTACCGATACCCCTAACGTGGCACAAAAGGGATGTTGGAATATGAGATGCAAAAATAAAGCAATACAACTAGCTCTGCAGGAGGGACTGCAATTCTTTTTAGCGACTGCGTTACTTGACTTCCATTAGGAAACCAAGACAATGTGATCTTCAGAGGTCTGACAGGAATAGGCCTTCATTAATGACTACCATCTGGATTTTCAAACAGACATACTTTCCAGTGATGTTAGGGGGGGGATTATACTATGACTGGGTAGGCTTAAGCCTAGGGACCTGTAGCTAACAGGGGCCGGAAAAATTCTGGAATATTCATATTTTTCTTAATTTTATTTTTGACAGTACCCTAGCCGGATTAGCCTATACGCAAACTACGCTACAGGATAGGGCCCAAGACATTGAAGGGGCCCCAAAATGAACAGCAATTTAGAAATTTATCACTACTACTACAGGGAAAATGAATTAAACAATAAAACTGTCAAAATAAGAACATTCCCTGGTGTGAAGTCTGAGTACTCACTATAATTGTTAAGATATTATTAACAATATCTCAAAACTTAATAAAAATGTCCTAACAAATATCTCTTTAAAAAAATGGAATGAATATATTACACATTAGCATATAACAATCCACTTTATTCACACGATTGACAAATCACATTACATACTTAAAATTATTCCCTAGTCCCTAAAACTAAGCCTTACCATATACCTAGTCCCTAAGACCCAGCCTTACCATATACCTAGTCTCTAAAAGCAAGCAATACCATATACCTAGTCCCTAAAACCCAGCCCTACCATATACCTAGTCCCTAAAACCCAGCCTTACCATATACCCAGTCCCTAAAACCCAGCCTTACCATATACCTAGTCCCTAAAACCAAGCCTTACCATATACCTAGTCCCTAAAACCCAGCCTTACCATATACCTAGTCCCTAAAACCAAGCAATACCAGCCTTCACGCTTGTTTTTTTTGAAAACTCAGACTTTTTTAGTGATCATCGCCCAACAAAAGACGAGAGAGGTAACTTATCCATTGATCACCCCTTTTTCCAATTTTTTTCATTGATCAGCCCCAACGCGGGATGCTGCCCAAAGACGTGGATCACGTGACAGTTTCTATTGAGTGACTAACATGGAATAATTAGAAAAACTGAAAGATAAGAAGTGAGGAATTAATGATAAATAGAATATCATCTGTACATCAGAGCCGCATCTTTTGAGGAACGAGGGTTTCAAAAGGGCAGATCCATCAGTTGCTTTCTTCCCAAGGGCCCTCTCTATCCCTCTAGGGGAAGTAGCCAGACGGATATGGAAACATAAAAAGCAATAAAAATAAAAAGGTAATATAAACAGGTCTGGTTAGTCATGCAATAGAAACCTCTTTTGGCAGCATGCCGTGTTGGGGATGATCAATTACTTCTCGACTTTTGTTAGGTAATGATCACTAAAAAGGCTGAATTTAAAAAAGAAAACAAGCGTGAATGCTGCCGGATCCAAACTAAGGGACAATTTAGCATAAAATTACATTACAAATTGAACCCCCCACTAAAAACCTGTTATGGGAGGAATTTTCAAAGAACCCCCCCCCCCAAAAAAAAACGTATTTTTTCTAGACATAATAAGGACTAAATGTTTAAATTTTTAGCCATCTAGCTTCATTGGTGTGGCCTGTATGCATGATACATACATAGCCAGCCATCCAGACAAACTTAAAAACTGAAGAAACATATGTTGATACTTTTGGTTGACAGTTTCTAATTAAGTTGAAAGAAATATTATTTTTGTTGGGCAGTGATCACTAAACAAGTCTGAATTTTCAAAAACAAGTGTGAATGGATACAAACTAAGGGGTCAATTTAGCATAAACTTACATTGCAAATTGAACCACCCACAAATAACCTATTATGGGGAATTTTCAAAAAAACAAAAAAATGATTTTTCTAGACATAATAAGGACTAAATTTACAGCCCTCTAGCTCCATTGGTGTGACTTGTATGCATGATACATGCATAGCCAGCCAGACCAACTTGAAAACTGAAGAAACCTATAGTGACAGTTTTGGTTGATGGTTTCTAATAAAAGGAAATATAAATAAATAAGAAAAACTATTCTTCTATTTCAGCCTCTACTCGACTGGTTTCTTCTTTTTCAGCCACTTCTCAATTTCTTTCATCCAATGCATACTACGGAAAGAGTCTAGACAAATATTTTCATAGTATCCTTTCAGATATACAGAAGAAAACAAAACCAGCAAATAAAAGGGTTTGTATATGCAGAGCAATGTGTATGTGTGTGTGTGTACACGCAAAAGATACATAAACACATGTATACAAAAAAGAGAGAGAGATTTTATACACACAGGTCTGCAGGTATATACTTCTGTGTAAGTCATATGCACAGAAAAAAAATAAACAGCTTAGCAACTATAACGAAATAAGAATCATACATATAAATAAGAATTTGAGTGTGTGTGTACACATTACAAACCACCAGATGTTTTTTTTAAATCTAACCGTAGACATAATTATGAAATTCAAATTTAAGAACGCTGGTACAAGATTTTAACAGAATAATAAATCAGGGAATATATTAAGACCAAGTATAAATTTTCAAGATCATTTTCCACCTGAAAATTCACTAATAAGTGTGAAAC
>VCCN01002007.1:5249749-5262663 GCA_006491835.1 Architeuthis dux
AAACCTATGTTGACAGTTTTGGTTGAAGGTTTCTAATAGCAAGAGTCAGTTTGTCTGTGGGGGTTCAACTACGACATCAAGAAGTAACCAAGCACACTGTATGAACAGCAGCAGCAGCAAAGACAGATTTATAGCCGAGGTGCTACTCTCAAAAGGATATTTCACCCAACTCTCAAAATCACTCGACCAGGAAATAAAGAGCCTCCTTTTTTATAAATGTTTAGAAACTGTCCACATAGGTTTCTTTCGGTTTTCAACTGGGTCTTCCTGGCTAGCTAGGTATATATTATGCGACAGGCCGCACCAATGGAGCTAGAGGGCTGAAAATTTCAACATTTACTCCTTATGTCTACAGAAACTTTTTTATCCCCCCCCCTTCATAGGTTTTTAGTGGGGTGGTTCAATGTGCAATGTAAGTTTATGCTAAATTGATCACTAGCTTGTTTGTTTTTTTAAATTCAGACTTTTTTTAGTGATCACTGCCCAACTAAAGGTGAGAGAAGTACATTATTCATTGATCACCCTGAATACGGCATGCTGCCAAAAGATTTTGGTCACGTAACGGTTTTTATTGAGTGACTAACCAGACCTGTTTTATTTGTATAAGGAAGCATTTTATACACTTCATTAATCAGGTCATACACAAGAGTTCAGATTATTGTCTCTAACATAGATTATCTTCCTCTGGGGATTAGGAGAAGCATATGAAAAAAAGTAACCTTACGACTGTAGGACCCAGGGTAAATTTTCAAGACTTATTTGGAGGGGTGGGGGGATACGATAACAATGAAATTGTTACTTACATATTTTGGGAAACTATTTCTAACAGCAATTGTTTGGAATAGGTTTGCAAAAAAAGGGGGGAGATAACAGTAGACACAATTATTCAAGCTGCTGCGTCTAACTTAATACAGAATAAATGAAAGCAGAAAACTTAAATTTAATAAAATACAGTTTTAAATGGTTAACTACAAAGGATATAATTTAGGGTTAGTGTTAGGATTGCAATTAACAGCAAAAAGAGATTAAATATTTTTTTCATATTTGTAACACTAAAATGAATATACAGTTGAAATTAATATAAAAAATGATAATTTTTCTTTGTCATTTCTAACAGTATTTCTCCTATACAGCGTCTATACTAGTTATCTCCCTTTGACAAACTTTTTGGCAAACCTATTGCAAACAATTACCCTTTTAACATCTTAAGAAACCATTCTTGTCATCAACTGTTCTTATAATAAACATAAGCAGCCACGCCTTGTTTGTGTCAGTGGCAAAACTATTAGCCTGGACGTAAGCCACTGTAACTAAGTGTTAGATCAGTCTTGATACTAAATTAGCTTAGTTTGCATAACGTATCATGACGTAGAGCAATTACATTCCTGTAAATACACCTACATATTTTTTCCTGTGCCACAGACACAGACCATTTTGCAGGAGACTCCAGCATTTTGAAGCCAAGTGCTTCCCCACCCCATGTAATGAATTTGTACGAATCTCCCGCATTGAAAATAATATGCCTGTAAAAAGTTTTTCCCTCCTATTTACAGACCTACCAAGTCTCCTGCATTTTGCTGATTATCTTTGTTTAAAATTACGTTAAGATATTTTCTATAGTTTTGAGAAGGGTCATTAATATTCAAATGGTTCTTTTCTATAGTTTTGAGAAGGGTCATTAATATTCAAATGGTTCTTTTCTATAGTTTTGAGAAGGGTCATTAATATTCAAATGGTTCTTTTCTATAGTTTTGAGAACGGTCATTAATATTCAAATGGTTCTTCAGATAATTGAACTCCTTGTTGTTTGTGTTGTAAACACACCGTTTCGGCCGGTGACCATCTTTCTCTCTGGGAGGAAGTCCAGATTATTGACAGAGAATGATGTTGGAAGCAGAGAAAAATCAAAGAAGCAGCTCACATCAAAATGTTGATTAAATGCATTAGCCAGACAAGTGCGAATTTCAACCCAATGTGGCTTCCAACAGACCTAAACCTGACAAGACAAAGACATAGAAACACCCTGGCCCTGCACTATAAGGGTTATCCCCTTTACATCACAAACAACAATAAGGGTTCAATCGTCCAAAGAACCATTTGAATATTAATGACCCTTCTCCAAACTATAGAAAATTAAATTCCTCATCATCTGTAAATTTTACTTTTGAAAACAAAAATGAATGTGGATCTGATTATCCATCTTTCGTCAGAGGGACCAAGTGCCATTTCACAACATAAACAACAGGAAGGAGTTCAATCGTCCAAAGAACCACTTGAATACGTTAAGATAGATTTTCAATACACTGAAATAGCGATTTTGGAGCTTGTAGAATTGAAAATCACCCCCCCCCCCCAACCGTGGTGGTAGGGTTGAGCATTTTTTTTAGGAAATCTCCACCCCTGAGAATTTCTAAACCTTGGCAAATATGCAGACAGTTGTAATATGTCATTAGTAATATTTTCAAAATAATTTCTCGCACATTTCAATGCTTTCATGTCAAAGGCTTTCCTTTTAATGATTAGCTGCCTCTATGGGTGCATAAACAGAAAGTTTTACTGCAATTTGTGTTTGAGTTCTCTGAAGAGTTAATCTGAATTTGATGACAGAAGAGTCTAGCAATGGGAGATGGTGTTACACAATCTTCTCAAAAAAAAAAAATGATGCCCCCAGGCTTGGTTGAGGTAAGTAAATACCAGTAAACAGTGACAGTCAGAGAATTTCTGCAAGTTTTTCTTTTTTCTTGGCAGAGATCTTAAAAGTATAATTATAGTTGCCTTCAGGGCGGTTATCCCTAGCTATATGGAGCCTATGGTCATAAAACCTAGTTAAGTAATGATTTAATGTTTTATGGCCGTAGGCACCATGTAACTGGGGATAAATTTTCTGCTATTTTAAATAAAACCATCTTTTTTTAAAACTTTAATTTTATTTACTGCAGATAAATTGAAAAGGATGACAAAATTTAAATAAAAATCGTAGTAAATTTAACTGAATTGATTGTGTTAGCAGCAGCAGTCTGTTGTTTTAATAGTAATTGTTTATGATTGCTTCATTCAAATAAATGCAGCCTTTTTTTTAAGAAAAAATAACAATTAAGATTTGGTGTCTGATAATTCTTCAATGACAGGTATTGTAATATTTGAATAGCAAATAAGTAATTTTATGTGCTTTAAGAAGGTAAAATAGCTAAAATTAATGGGTTTTGGTCAAAAATCGGTTTAGTTTACAACGCAGTTTTTGTAGAAAAACCTTTATTACTAATTATATGTAATATTATATGAATACTAAAAACAAAATTGCAACCCTATCAAAATAAATGCAGTGAATGTAAAAAAAAAGGTGCTTAGTTTTAGTTATGTAAACATAGCTGGTTTAGTCTTCAGTACTTTAAAATTCTAAACGTTACTTTTTTGGTCTTAAAAATTCGTTTTTTGGCTTCCAATATCACAGAACTCTTTGGAAATTATAGTCTAAAACCATCTAGAGTGAAATAAAGCCCACAACCGTTTTTTTTTTGGTGGTTAAACGAAATTTTCAGGGAAAATCTTTGTGACTGAGACAGGTTAAGCAAATCTCCATTATAAAGATTTACAAAGCTTCTGTAGGTGTAAGTGGCCTAACAGTTAGCAGCTCTGAAAATGGAATCGACGAATTGATTTCAAACTCTGGCCGAGACAGTTTCCGTTGACCATACACTAATGCCCTAGGCATGAATCCATCTCTTCTTCCCTCAAATATGGGTAAAATAGCAAGGCAGACTGGACTATTCAGCCTTAGTTGGCAACCAGTCTAGAACATGGACAACTCTGAATTCAAACCGCAACACATTGTGGGGCACAAATAGCATGGTATGACACCCAGTACACCCTGGTCATCCACAGCATCCTGGTCTGTCCCCAACTATCCTGACTATACCTTTCTTCTGGACCCAGGCAGAAAAGGGACGAGACAGTGAGGCTGATGATGTGTGGAATTCTCCATGACTTTAATCCATATCAAGCACAAGTCAGCACTTCAGACAGTTTACTCAGAACTGAATCCATGGTCATCTTTGAATACAAAGGAAGAGCATCATCACTAAGCTTAACACTGGCAGAAGGGTTTGCAAAGTGGTCGATGTCGACCTTTACGGGTTGATGGGACTATCGAAGGGGTCAACAAATGTGAGGGGGGAGATAAACACTGGGAGGGGATCTATTGAATATTTGGTTTGTTCTACATATTTTGACATATATTCTTGTTTACTTTGTATTTTACTATTGATTTCTTGTTAATCTCCCAATTTTGATATATAATTATATACTATGGATTTCATATGTCTTCGGACGATTTGGTACTTTTCAGGATGTGGTATTAGTACGTTTGATATCTTTTTTTTTTTGGCAGCCCTGCCTGGGGGGGGGGGGGGTCGATGTGGAAACAATGATTCCTTGAAGGGTTCGACGATCTAAAATTTTTGGTGATCCGACTAAGATATTTACTAAATTTAGCTTAGGGTGGCACAAGGTTGCATTAATGGGGCACCCCATGAGAATTTGACCTCACTACACTAGCGAAACATCACTGTAAAGCAGGTGATTGATTGGTATTTACTAAGATTGGCTTATTACACCACAAGGCCACAAGTGTAGGGCATCCAATTAACTCACTACAGTAGTAATGGTCTGTGAGACTAGCTTGCTAATAACTACTCCATGGCTAGATGCATTGAAAGCATACTTCAGTGGCATCCGTCAGTCTGAGCAAGACTATGGATCCGCACCTGGAAAGTCAGTCTCTCTAGAGTGCAGGCCTGAGCAAGGTTGTATGGAAGACAGGTCCAGAGGAACTCCAGCACCAGGTTTTGAGATCAGAGTCATCCGTCTCCTAGACTGGCTGCCTCCCAAGGCTAGAGAACCCAGTCTGCCCTGCTTTTTACCCATATCTTGGGGGAGAAGAAGCGGATTCATGCCTTTTCCAAGGGCATTAGTACAAAGTTTGAACTTGGCTCACATATTCCATTGTCTGCCATTAACCATTACGCCACTTGCACCTCCAATGAAAGCAAAGTTGTACATATCTACATACATACCAACAGATTAATGCTTCTACACTCCTCTGAAACACATTGACAACTATTAAAAAGCTACCTTACTGCCCACAGATCCATTAATAGTTTAAGTAAAACTATCTATTCCATCCAACTTTTAAAGTTACTTTCTTTTTTTTTTTTAATTGAAAAATTTCCGGAAAAAATGATGGTCAGATTCAGTCAAAATAGATCAAACTACATAGGAAAAATACATTTTCATGAAAGATTACTCTGGTTTGCTAAACCGAATCTTAACCCATAGAAATAGTGGCTGGGGTCAAGGTAACCCATCACAGCAGATAATTGAAAACTTACAAGGAAAGATGCATTTAAAATAGAATTTTTAAAAAAAGATTCATGCTAAAACATAATGACTATAAAAAATTTTTTTTTTAAATCTAAATGGTGTAAACTTTTAAAAATACGACTTCTGGTTTTGTTTATTATATCAAAAATTAAAAGAAAAGGAAAAAACTGTCTTTAAACAATTTCTCGAATAAACAACTCATAATATGGGCAGGTGTTGTAGACAGGTCAGGTGCAAAAGTAAGATTTAACTTGATAATGGTTACGTTTGTTTCATAATAAAGACAGAAAGCAGTAAAAAAAGGACTTACTGTTGGTAGGTTATTTTGTTTTATATATATTATATATACGTAACGCCTGCCCAGTACCAATTGATTGTTTATTGTTTGTTAAGCCATCCAAAACGAATGCAAACAAACCATGATCAAACTTCTCTTCTTACATAGTTACGTCAGTTAGGTACAATAATTTTTAAAAATCACTTTCTATTGTTAAAGTTACAAAAAAGGTAATGAACATTAAAAATATAAATGAAATAAAAAGGCGTGATTATTGATTAATGACTATTAAACTCAGTTGTCGTGTCAGTAGCTTGATTCACAATAAATCTAAAATAAAACTGCAAATATGATTAACCGAGTTACTAAGCCACAAGAAAAAGTTTTAAACTGTGTCGACAAGGTGTAGACAGTGTTGCCAATTTAGCGCTAGATTCAGCGCGTTTCTTGTTTTGGCAGTGTAAACAAGCGCTAAATTAGCGCGTTTGCGCCTAAAACATGTTGGCCGCGTTTGGCCATTCTCTCGCTCTTCCCGACCATTTTTAGCGTCTTTTAGCCATTTTTGGCCATTTAAAAAGATTTAGCGCCTTTTGGCAGTCAAACTAGCGCGAAAATATTTTTTGAGTTGGCAACACTGGGTGTAGACACCCTGTCCTGTCTAATTTAGTAAAAACGTTGTTGTTGTTTTCGACATGAATTGCATATTTGAGGGCCGATGTACTTAACTATGATTTTTTTTAATTAGCCAAACGATGTGGTCACTGGCTTTAGTCTAATTTCAACGTGTAAACCAAATAAATTAAGTCAAATGAAGTGACCATAAAGATTAAATCAAGGACTTAGGAGTTTAGTGTACTAACTATACTGTACAAAGTATAAGTCAGACTAAACGGGACACGGACACGCATTATTAAAAAAGGGGGGGGGGGCTTGGGGTCTTGGTTTGAAATGTTACATTTCTTTCAGGCTTCAGAACGAGAATAAAGCCATAAAAACTGACATGACCTTAACACTTTAACCCTTTAGGCTGCTGTTCTAATCACTGAGCCAGTGATTATTATCTTCATCTTTGATTTATTACACATAAAGCCGGAGAAGAGAATGAATTGGTCGAAATATCTGGGATTTTAATAAACAGTGACACTCTTTATTTTTAGACAACATTTGTCAATATTGTAAATTCGTAGAAAACAAAAATAAAACATTTTTAATAACTTTATAAAAAGTAAAAAAAGCACTACGGTATTTGTCTATTGTCCATCAAATTCAACTCAAGGAAAATATTAGCTCTCTCCATTTGTTAATTTCACTTCTTCCGATTTAAAAGAATATTCGTTTTCAATTCAGTTTTAAACTAAATTCAGAGTCTACAAACAACCTGCTCCTATTTCGGAATTATTAATGACTTAAATTCAACTTTAATCCAACAATGAAATGAGAGTTAGTTCTTTTTTTTTTCTTAAATGTTTTAAAACAAAATCAGTAATTTGTCATTCATTAACAACCAAACCACGTACGTAACTACGATATTCACAAAAACATTGAACATTCATTTAAAATGCTTCAAAATCTTGGAAAATAACATTTTTTTTAAATTAATGCTATTATTTCGGTCAAAAAATTGAAATAAGATCTAAATTTCAGTTAAGATGGACAATTTAAAAAATAAACACGTAAAAATCAAGATAATTTTAAACAGTGGTTGAATCATTTAATAAAATGCAAAGTTAAAGAAGAAAGGTGTGTCAAGTGTCAATGAACCAATACAGAAAAAAACAAGAAAAGTACGATAAAAAGAAGAAGTTTAGTTGATGTACGTACGTAGTCATAAAACTCCTTGAACTTTTTCTGGTAGTGTAGTTCACATTAAAAAAAAAATATCCAAGTACTTGAAGTTTTTTTTGTTTGTCCTTTTTAAGTTAAGTAGAAAAACTCGTTTTTAGCGAATCAAGTTCTCTTGTTGACAAAAAAAAAGCAGGTCATGTGTAAATATTTCCTTTATTGGCCTTCCAATCAATAATTCCCAACACAAACGTAAGGATAAATTTATAAATAATTTTAACTGGACTTTTTGGAACAGATTTAAAAATCAGAATTTTCTTTTGTTTTTCGCGGTTTCTGGATTAGTGAACTTCACTCAACAAACACCTGGATTTATGGAAACATCTCAAAACTGACTAGACACAGAGAGACCGGTCTGGTCTACGTGTAGTGATCCATGTGTGTTTTTAAACAAGTTTAATTCAGTGGTTATGGTAAATTATACAAGGATCAAATCAACAGTGAAGAATCTTTCTGGTTTGGGAATCAAAGTTTTTTTTTTCTATCCGAAGAAGATCTAACTAACACGTTGATCTGGGTCCAGCCAGGGTTCGAATAGAACCTCAGTCACCACAGGTTGATGTTCTAACACGAGCTATACCTGCAAGTTTCATAGAATTATGAATGAATACAAAACACTAAACAGGAGATATGGGATGAAGAAGGAAGAGGGTGTTGAAACAAAACAAAATGATTCAAATATCAAAATTATTAAACAAAGGAACCAAGTCAGTAGTCGAGAACTTTACTAAACTAAATTAAGTTAAGTTTACTAACTAGTAAAATAGTATATTAAAGGAAAGCAGGTGTATGAAATGGAGAAAAAAAATTATACTGTGGTGGGAACAGTCAACCCATGTAAACACCGGTCCTTGAGATATCAGCTGGTGTGAGCAAGTTTCTTATATAAATCCATCTTTAAGTATATTAAAAATGTTCAGAAAATAAAATTAAATACACATTTTTCAAACCATGGATCAGACCATTAACAATTCCTGATTCTAGAGTCGGTTAGGATAAAATTAAAATAGCCATATTTCATTTTCATTTTAATTAAGTTAAGAAAGGGCCGAAAAAGAAACGGAATTAATTTTGTTTGAAATATATTAAATTGTTATCCGGGTTATTTACTTTTCTTAGAAAGAAATCCATATTCACTCACTGACACGGTTAGTACTACAGACCTAAGATTCGAAAGAATAGTTTTGGGGACAATAATTCAAATGATCTATTTAATACTGGGTAAAGTCAACAATAAATGGCGAATATAAAGTGTTTTTGCAAAAAAATAGACCTAGAGGATACAACGGTTACTATGCCATCTGCTGTTCTAGGATTTAGGATCCTTGTTTATTTGTAAATCCAAACAGTCAGTCAGAATATAATGACAGGGTTCGTAAAAAAAGGAGGAGGCTGTTCCAAACTGGATAAAAAAAGATTTCTTTTTTTAGTAGGATTAAATCTTTTTCTAATCTGGTAGTAGGTACTTTTTTGTTTTATTTTTTATGTCACAGCTGATTCTAAATCCGATCCATCTTTTATATAAAGTCTTTCTTTTATTTTAAACTATTTAAAATCTGTAATGATGCTGGTTGACATGACAAAGAAGATGTTTTATTACCCATAATACACTCAGACTTCCCCAGCCTTCGTTTTCATGGGGAGAGAGAGAGAGAACCCCACGATTCACGAATGAAACTGATGACGAAAACCTTAGGGATCAAGCCTATACACAGGGTACCTCTTCACTGCATCCATAGAAAGTCGAGCATTTTCAAAGATTCCCAATACTGTGGTGGTACCTGGTATTTTTAGGGCGTAAGACAAAACCCCCAAGGAAAGAATCCCCACACTTAAAGTGCAAAGTCGGACAACACCTACCCCCCCCCCCAAAAAAAAAACCCCAAATTTCAGTGATTGGGGACAGTATAATTTTTTTTACCTGGTCTCATATTCTAAAGATATATACTTTTAAAGCTTTTTATTTTGCAGACCTACCTGCCAAGGTTTAGAAATACTCAGAAGGGAGATTTAAAAAAGAAAATTTAACAATTCTAGAAGCTTTAACAATTTAACAGAAAATTTAACAATTCTAGAACTAGAAGCTCTAAAACAGCTATTTCAGTGTATTGAAAACCTATCTTAACATAATTTTAAACCAAAAATCGACAAAATGCGGTAGACTTGGTAGGTCTGCAAATAGGAGCGAAAATTTTTTTTTCAATGTTGGAGATTCGTACAAATTCATTACATGTAGGGGGAGGGGCTGGCAACACTTGGCCGCAAAATGCGGGAGACTTGGTAGGTCTGATTTTTAAGCATGTTATACCACATACAATTTGTTCTTGTTTATTTCTTTTATACAACATTGACTTTTTTTTATTCTTCGAAGAACTTTTCTGCTTTATTTTTTAATGACTATTTCTTGTTTATTTCTTTGATATAAAATAAAAAGCTTTAAAAGTATATATCTTTAGAATATAAAGGTAAAGACGAGATAGAGAATGGTGTTAGATCTCCCACCCCCTATAAAGTAATTATGAGTACTAAATTTCCTAACTTGGATATCTATTGTAAAATGCATGTGTATATTCCCACAAAAAACTAGTAGCTACAAGTCTGGCTGCTGTCAAACTCCACTCCTACTTCTATTCCAACTGAAGATGATTACTGCAACTTTTGTATTGTATATATATATAATAAATAAATTCATAGATAGTATTGACTTGTCAGTTGGCTCAGTCAGTAAGAAAGCTGCCTAGCAATTCACTTGGTTGAGATTTCAAATCACTGTGGGGAAATGTTAATTTTATATATCTGTTTGGTTTAACATGATGGGATAAACAAACAGTGAAGAGTTTACTCCCCTATATTTGGTGAGGATTGTTCTTGTTCTTGTGACGATAGAAAAACAAAGTCAACTCCAGACTTGGACAGGAGTTTGTCAAAAATAAAAGAGGTTAAAAAACACTTACCTTAAAAATCTATATTAAGTGGCATCTTACCAACTCTAAACCCAGTAGAAATCTACACACAACCAATATCTATATCTGTATACATATATATAAATATATGTATATATTTGCCAGTATTTTCAGTATAGTCCAACAACTTCAATTTTTTTCTATGTTGTTTAAATACATCTGGACAATGATGTACATTCATATCCTTTTCAATACAGATATACACTGACACAAATATTAAAAGACCACATGACACTTCAAAAGCCAATGTAATTGGTATACATACAGACTTATTTCTATAGTCAAGGATTTGAACTTTGACAAGTGATTTATTTATAGTCAAACCTTTAAGAGAGATATATGGGCAATTGTTAATAAATACTGAATAACAAATGAGTACAGCAATTATTTTATTATTTATTTTTATTAGATGAAGTATTGCAATAAAAAGAAATTGAAAAATTAAGATGAAGGTAAGTAGTAGTCAAAATTAATAATAATGAAAAAATGAGTAATTGCTAAATTTTTTTCTCTCTATTATACACATAGGTATTTATGTGTATATACACACACATAACACACACACACACACACACACACATATTTGAAGTTAGGAAGAAATCCTTCATTAATGTATATTTTGTTAAAGATGTAAACAAGGAATTATTTTTTTCTAATTAACTTTTCTTATCACTTGTTTTTATTAAATTTAACTAGTTTTTACCTTCATCCTAATTTTAGTTGTTTTAGTACAACTTATTAATTTAAGCGCTGTTATTCGTTGCAACGAATAACAGCGCAATCAAAAATAAAGAGTAAGCCTTCGGTGAGAATCGAACTCACACCCTCATTGCCAGAGGGAGACTAGTTTACGCCTAGCTGCTTTTACCAATAGACCACAAAGACTTCATGGATTAGCAGAAGCTGATTCACACTTATAAACTCACTACCTACAACCGACTCTCTGCGCCATATTTATGTTGTTTTACATATGAGACCTAGTAGTCTTTTTTATAAATCAATCTTTATTATTATTGCGTGAAGTATTGTAACGTACCACTTATTTTTATACAATTTAATAATTCGGGCCACTTATTATTGGATGAAGTATTGTAACACACCACTTTTTATTAAATTTGACTAGTTTTTACCTTCATCCTAATTTTAGTTGTTTTTATACAATTTAATAATTCGGGCCACTTATTATTGGATGAAGTATTGTTACAATACTTCATCCAATAATAATTTTAGTTGTTTTTATACAACTTATTAATGTCACTGAAGAGAATGCATGTCTGGATTCACTTTGTGTAGGTATTGTTGAAATGTTTAGGATCTAGCGTTTTCAGCCTTACTCTTGGCTTTCATCAAGATCAGAGATCTTTACATTAAAGACAAAAAACAATGGTTGTTAGTCATTTTCTAATTTTTCATTATCAACAAGAAAGTTAAGCAAAAAAATTAAAAAAAAAAATCTTTGTTTATAGTCTTCAACAAAAGCATGCTCTCTCTCTCATCTCTCTCTCTCTCTGTCTCTCTCTCTCTCCTTATATATAACACATTTTTTTTATACATACAGTTTTTAACTGCAAGAGTGACAGCGAACTGGAACTGAGTGAAGCCACGGTCATTGCAGAGAATGTGGATGCATTCAAGTCTATCTTGGAGAAGGAATGGTCAAGCAAATACAAATATTGCTACACCATCTCCTACTAAACTATGTAACCTATGCTCATGACAAATAGATGAGGAGCTGGGAAACAATTGCTGGAAACCTAAGTCGGTCTAATAACTGCATAGTATCTACTGACCGATATAAGGTACATACAAACATCACAGTAATAGGTCGTTATCCCTATTCAATAAAGATTATGCCACACTGCATTTTTAAATGAGGTATTAAAAGATGCCTGTAGCACTTGAGCATTAACTGCATACACTCTCACTGGCAACCCTGGGCGGAAGCAAATAAACAAAATTCCCCTTGTCTACGGCAACCAGTATTTATTTTCAATCGCACTGTTTACTTGTTGCTGTAAAAATTAAGATGATGGTAAAAACTATTAAAAATAAATAGTAAAAAAAATTTTTTACAAACTTTTTAGGAGAGGAATTTAAAAAAAATAACTTGCTAAAAACCTGCTTTGGGGTCCCATTAGCAACCACGGAAAATTTGGTGACCATAGCTCTGGCTGTTCTTGAGTTTTGCGATCACAGACTTTTGGTGAATTATAATAAGACAATATGGAATGTGGAATTACTTACAGTTTTCAATACCGTTTTTTTTCTTTTTCTAAGTGTATATAATGATGAAGATATTTGATGAAAATACACTAAAGAAAGACAACAGCAGCAAAGGAGGCAAGAAAGGTTTTGAGAAATCATGATAGAGAAAGGAAACAATGTTGTATGCAAGCAGTAATTAAAAAGACCTTAACCTTTTATAGGCCACCCCTAAATGTACCCTTTATAGG
>VCCN01002007.1:5263201-5275945 GCA_006491835.1 Architeuthis dux
TCCTCAGGTGATCATATATAGTCTCTTGCCCCATAAAGGGTTTTAAAGGCAGTACAGATTGGAGATAGAAATCCCACTTGGATGAAGAAACTTAAGTGTCCTAACATCAAATAGTTTTTGTAGGCAAAAAAGAAATAGAGTAAGCAATGGAATCTGGTTTAACAGTTGAAACACCTGTCAGAGGAATGATAATATAATTACCAGGTAAGCAATAACACGGCAGTAAGCAATAATACTTTATCCAGTCACAGCTAATATATCATAAGTATCTTGTTCCTATGGGCTTACATCTACTGTATATTTTTGAATATAATTCAACCGTAAGTATAAGACGATTTCAGAATTGAGCATAACATTTTAGAAAATCTTGAATATAAGCCGAGTCCGTTACTTTTCCATAACGTTATCATGAGAGATATCCTCTTCTTATGAATATACCATTTATGGCACTTGGTCAGCTGTCACTGAAACATGGATTTCTTTAATCTTCAACATATCAAATGTTGTTTTCGGGTCTTAAAAGTGAAATTCTCATCAGTGATGACGATTCTACCTGAAGAAATGATTTTAAAAGGATATTACACAATATGCACTGTATACTACCTAGATAGCATTTCATATAAAACCATGGTAATGAATTGAGTTAAAACAAAGGGCATTATCGCTCGCTAATACATTGTGTCTATCAACGCTGTATTCATATAGGCAAAACTATTGGACATTTTTGACTGACCTGAGTATAAGTCGAACCGCTGATTTTGTGCCATTTTTTTAGTAAAAAACCTTGTCTTATATTCAAGAATATATGGTAAGTAATCTGACAAAGCAAGATGTAAGCATTGGTTAAGTATTGCAGTTTACTTTGTGAGTTCAATCCCTTGGCTAAGCAGTGAATCCAGCGGAATGAGCAGAAGCGGCATCACAAGGATGAATTAACGGAAGAATTAACAAATATGAGATATCCCCTAGCATGGACAGTGGAATGAAAACAGTCTACTCCAATGGATTGAATAAAGGGTTCAGTTTGAAATTCTGAGAATGTCACCAAATCTGACAGGTACCTGAAGAAGGGCACAGCAGACGAAACCTTGTGTCTATAACAACCAAGATGAGGACAAAAATTCTAACCATAACGTTGTGGGGACAACATAAATAATAAAAAAAATGAGTTCAATCATCCGAAAGACTTTTGAAATGACAATGCTAATAGTTTCTGCATAACACAAAAATGGCAACAGAGCAATGGGGCAGCCATCTTTGCTAAAATGACATCCAGAAAAACTAACAACAATCATCTCAAAAACAAATAGATTTATTCTCCCACAAGTTATGAAAAAGGTTTCTTTTAACATCAAAACAGCAGATTCAAGTCAGTTGTTCAAATAAATAAGATAACAAATGAAATTCTTCTCAAACAATATCCACAATCCACAGTGTTGCACTAATCATAATTTGTACAGAATAATTTTTACAACTTCATTCTATAATCAAAACTCAAATCAGAAGAATGTGCTCATTTTAAACTATAATAGATAACTACCATTGATAATACTTTATTAGTTATTTTTCAAGTTGAAAGTGTTGCTTAACATAACAGTTATTGACTCAGAAAATCAAATCAGTGAACCAGGTTCAAATTTTAGTCACAACTGCCCACATACATATGGAGAATTTGCCACATGTAGAAGAACACATCCCAGTTCCATACTCATTTGCTGCGTTGCATTTGTAACATGCAGATGAGCATTGCCATACAGCAAAATCATCAGCAGACTTTCTTACCCAGAAAAGGTCTTTTCTTATCCAATGTATCAATTCAAATGAGCCAACTGGATCTGACCAAGAAAGGTTTTTCACTAATCTAATTCCTTAGATGTGTACGTCTTTGCTATATGTTACATTGCAATAAAATAAAATTAATCTCTCAAGAAACTTTTTGTTTTATTTACTTAAATTAAGGGTTATAATCTTCCTCACTCAAAACTCCCCACCATTTGGCCTTGTGCCAGATTATGTTAAGTTTAGTAAATGTTTATATGCCAAAACCTTACTCATGATTATTATTGCATATAAAAAATGTCTTACATTTTTATTTTATTTTTATTAGATGAAGTATTATAAATCATTATTTTTATTTTTATGACTACTTTTTACCATCATCTTAATTTATTAGTTGCTTTGTATCACACTGATTACTCTTCGGCAGTGAGCAAACAGTGTTGATCAGAAATAAAAAATAAGACTTAGGTGGGATTTGAACCCACATCTCCTAAGGGAGCACAGTTAATGTCTGCCTGTTCTACCAATTGAGCTACTAAGACTCAACCAGAAGGCAGAAGTCTAAATAACACCCTTAAACTCATCCTTCATTCTGATCGGCAGGCATGTTTGTTTACATTCTGGTAGTTTCAGTTTTTAATACATTTTTATTTTATTTTTATTAGATGAAGTATTATAGATCATTAAGATGAAAGCAAAAAGTAGTCATGAAATTAAAAAATAATAAAAAATGTCTTAGTTTTTAAATCTCTGTTATCTTACATTAAACATTGGCCGTTTTTCTTTTTAGCTTTTGTACTGATTCTTGGAATTGATCTAAACTGCATTTTTTTTCTTTTTAGCTTTTGTACTGATTCTTGGAATTGATCTAAACTTTGCATTTTCAATTTTACAATGTTTCAATCTAATCATCAAATTTCAGACGTTTCATTTCCTGCCTTTCAATTCCAACTATTAGTTTAGGTCATGTGTGCAAGGATCTTTAATGTTGAAATTGAGAGCCATATTCCTGACTTGGTTAATAGAAGGAATAGCATTTATTTGTATTCTGATAGTCTATGAGTAGCAGTTTAAATGTAACTGAACCTTGTGATGTATTATAGTTTGAGAAATATAAGCAGGAAATAAAATTATTTTGTAACAATCTGCTCATTTCAGTGTATATGCTATTTAGATATTTTTCACAAATCAACCTCTGTGTAAAAGAGTGGTTAGAATATTAGTCTTACAAACCATTGAGATAAGTTCTTTTCTTAATGGTTATTCCTTTTACTCAAGGAGGCATTTTGTGTACTATGGAAATTTTGGTATTTGCCTACTTTTTATATACAATAATACTTTGAATAGTACGGTTATTTTGTTCCCAAATTTGTTTGCACTGTTCAAAACCACTCTGTTCAAGGTCTTATTATAATTTAAAGTTTTTTTTCATCTCATAATTAGTTTGTGTTAACATCAAAGATGGGAAGAAACTTGGGATGTCGATGACTCTTCTCAAAGTTATAGACAATATACTTAGTTTCATTTGTTTGTACAGTAATACCATAACCATACTAAATCAAAACTGTACTATTTAAGGTATAGCTGCATGCATTTAGTATTTGCTTTGCTACTGTATATGTAATCATTAGAGTGAATAAAAGTGTTGATGTATTTGTTTTAAAAAAATCCTTCCCATCATATCACAGGCTACATTTTTGTTATGTCTTCTCCTGCATCATTATTTTTTTTATAAATATTGGCTCTTTCTGTTTACTTTGTCACAAGTAGGAGTCAATGTTTGAAATGATTTGGTTCAGTACAGTATTTTAATGTCAGCTTATTTAGTTATTATTTTATTATTATTATTATCAAACCAAATCTTGTATTGCTGTAGATCACATGCCGGTCTTACAACCAATTGAAAATGAGTTCATTCTTCACTGTTTTCCCCATAAAAATGTAGCCTTGTGCCAGACTTATACAAGCTTACTGAATTCTCTAAAATATGGAAGATTATCCCTGTACTGTCATCTTATATATTTAACTTTTAAATTCATGGACCGCTTGTAATTGACAGTGGAACTCTTCAATGAATAGATTTTAAAATAATGGATCTCTTCTACAAATTGAATAAAAATTTTTTTTAAATTCACCAAATGGTCAAAGGGAGATAATTTTACACAGGAGTTATTTCTCTTCATATTTCTCTTGATAATGACATTCAAGCTCTTGTTAATGAATTTGAAAAGTTTGTCAGCTGAATAGCTATGTAGTCGTACTAGAAGGGGGTACAAGGGACTGAGTGGCCGCACATATACAGTAGAAGCAAATAGAAGTAGATTGAATAACAGAAAATTCTTTTTTATCAATAGAGTGGTAGGACTTTGGAATAGATTACCAGAATATGTAGTGCTATCAATAGGTGTAAATGATTTTAAGAAAAATTATGATGTTTATTACACCACCACAAAAGTTTAAGGCCCTAGACATTGTGTAAATATGATTGTTATGATGTGTGCTTGTATATACAAATTGTATACTGTTTTTTTTCAAACTAAAATAAACTGTTCTAAAAATGTTCACAGAGTGAGCCAGCACTGAAAACAAACTTAGATCAGAAATAAATTCCAAATTCCCAAGGAAGTTCCCATTTCTAATTCTAGAATAATGCTAACCTCTATTGGTTTTGGTTCATTATTTTGGTTTGCATTATTCCCAAGAGAAGATCTTTAGATCCTACAGTAATTTGTCATTCACACAAACACTTTATATTAATAGATGCCTTTGATAATAGTAACTTAAGGACTAGCATTTCTTCTGCTTTATCTATTGCAAACAAGTTGGTTCTTTGCCAACAAAAACCACAATTAATCATAATATTTTTATCCTGCTACAATAATCTTAGTGTTTACTGCATGGTAGGGGATGGGGGAAGAAACATTCATTTTCTTTATTTACTCGGAGAGGTATGTGTGTGTGTGTGTTTCTTTCCCAGCCGAAGATATCTGTCAGCTTGGAGACAAGAAGAGGTCAGAACACTTAACCCCAAGTGCCCCCCCCACACACACACACACTGTGAATATCAGTTAGACCGATCTAGTGATGAATATTTTAATTAATACAAACATTTGCATTAGTATATACAAAGTGTGTGTGGGTGTGTGTTTCGGATGTCCAATAAGCAGTTAGGGCACACGCATTTTTGTTGATAGCACACGCATGCACACATATCGCATCATGCTACAGTATGTGTATTACTTACTATGTGTCTTTCCATTTCCTCCTTCAGTCTGTCTGTCCACACAATATCTCCAAAAGTTCTTAATGAATTTTGATGAAATTTTGATGAAAAGGAAGGAGTGATCACATTTGGGGTGGATTGTTTTTGATTGAGAGATATCTTTCCATTCTTTTCTATATGTTTATGTATTCACTCATGTTTGTCCATACAATGTCTCCAAAAGTTTTGGGGCAGATCCAGGAATTATTTTTCGATTGAGTATAGAGTGTATGGCAGGGGTAAGTGCTCTTTCTGCATGCTTTCTAGTTAATAAAATGATATGCCCTTTTGCAGGATTGAACTCAGAATGTAGAGGAGGTGCGATTGTCCTAACAGTTAGCAACACTGAAAATGGAATGGGCAAACTCCAGCTGAGACAGTTTGCATTCACTTTGCACTAATGCCCTTGGAAAAGGCATAAATCCATCTCTTCTCCCCCCACCAGTTATGGGTAAAAATAGCAGGGCCATACTATGTTCTTCAGCCTTGGTTGGCAACCAGTCAAGGAGATGGATATCTCTGAATTCAAACTGGGAAAGGCCAACCCCTTGTCCAGTATCTTGTGAATAAGGGGCCAGCTTGTTTGTTCCAGAACAATTGTTTGCTTAAATTATCTCATGTGAGACGTACTTTAAAATACAAACAGAATAAATGATCGGTTAAATGAGCTTATTTGACTTATTTTAAACCACAAACCTTGTCAGATACATCCTGGTGGATTAAGCTTTAAGTATTTTATTGCTTTTTAAAATCTTTTTTATCTGCGATTGAGAAGTTACAATAGGTTTATTTGATATTTTTGTTTATTATTATTACTTATCTCCCTTGGACTCTGTTGCTGTATAACTGTGAATTCTATCCAATGTAGTTTTTTTTTGTTAGTGGAGGGGGGCTTGTACTTGTTTGTATAATGTGAGGATTGGGCTTACTATCAATGGCTTGTAAGATGCTCATGCTATTGTAGTTAAACCGTCTTGTACATGCCAACATGAAACGTCTAGTTCCAGGGTCGCACATTTACGGAAGAGAAGAATCTGTAGTGGGAAACAAACAGTTGGTCCATACAGGAGAAAGGCTCTCCCACGTGGCCAGAGAGAAAGGCTCTCCCACGTGGCCAGAAAGAAAGGCTCTCCCACGTGGCTGGAGAGAAAGACGACAGAATTTAGTAATTTCAAGGAAAATGTGGGTTCTTTATTCCTTTATCCTTTTTATTTAGTATTGAATTCTGTTTTGTTGAAATTATAACGAGTTGTTCTGTTCCTAGTTACTTTACTGAAGGATCAACGATGTAGCTCAGGCCATATTCGCTTTTTCCTCCCACTCTCTCCCACACATTAATGGGTGAGGAGTCAAGCTCCTAGCTTGTTGACCCATCTCTGCTGTGTGCCCAACTGACTAACCTACTCCCGATTCAAAATCACAGCACCCTAAATACTCGGTGGAGCTGATTTGTCGAACACATTCTCTTTGTTCCCTCAGTCAGTCTGTTGACCCAAATTCTAACCCGAAACATTATATGGCGTTTTGGGGCATGTTCCAATACTATCATCCCAAAACACCATTCCTCTCTACCCTCCTTCCTTCAGCAAGCGAACACACGAACACACAACCCGTGTGTATTTCATTACACTATCTAATGAATGATTAATACTCTTCTTTTGAGTTTTAACATTAAAGTACAACAAATATAACTTATCTCCCTTAGACTCTGTTGTTGTCTAACTGATAATTCTATCTAATGTATTTGCTTTTGGGTGGGGAGACTTTGTACTTGTTTGGGCTTATTGTCAATGGCTTGTAAGACGCTTATGCTATCCACTGAATGATGAACTCTTAAATTCATGAACCGCTTCATACGGCTCTTAAACACGGTGGAACTCTTCAATGAAAAGGATTTTAAAAATGAAACTCTTTTCTGAATTGAATAACATTTTTTTTAATTACCTAATGGTGTAAGGGGAGTAACTCTTCGTCTGGGTTTTTCTAACAGATAAAATCAATTGTTTTCGGTCGGAACTTTTTTAGGGGAAGTGTTGTAATCATTGTATCTTATTTCATCTGGACTATTTAGGTCGTTACGTATGAAAATGAAGGATTTTGGAGAATGAACACTTGAGAAACAGTGAAAAATTAGCGTTACTAGCTACGTGAAACCAAAACAACGGACTGTTTGGACTACCTAATATAAACAACAAAAAAACGGTTAATATTTCATCAAAATATGACCCATTTGAAGCAATAACCTTTCTCAACGATCCTCTATGGATAATATACTATCTCTATAAAATACTTTAGGTTTATTGGTCACAAATTCAGTAAAAACACGAATTATAGCTTCCTTATTATTGAACCTTTTATTACAGATATGAAGTTCAAAATGCTTGAAAAGATAATAATCTGTAAATTACAGATTATTATCTTTTACAGTGTAAGAGAAATGTCAGGTGAATATGAAGGATGCTGCAAGACTTCATATCCCAATTCTCTAATCTTAGAAACAGTCAACTGAGAGGTGTGGTGTATGACACTTTCATGAAACATTTCATTTCCATTTTTCCAACTTTTAAACCTTTCTTATTGCCTTGTGATGATGTGATATGGTTGGTGTTGAAGTCCGAAAGTTTCAAGTAAATGCTCAATCCATTGTTCGTGTGTGGTTGGCCACAGCTGTCAATAATTCCTCATCATTAAGAACAGATTTGGGCCTCCCTTGAGGTATATTATTGATATCAATATTTCCAGACCTAAACCTATTGAACCGACACTGAACAGTTCGCTTGAGCAACATGTCCTAATTTGAAATCATACTTGAAAATTCTTCAATTTCAACATCGTTGCTGTTAAGGACTCAAAAACCTCCAATAATAACGAATTATATCTCTATTTACATTGGATCTGCAAAAAAGTTCAATTCCATTAGTAAATCTTTCACTTTTAATATTATTCTCATGTATAACAACCTAATATTTTCCTTGTCTTTATTTTTAATTTTTTACGCAGTGTTTCAGCCACTGTAATCTCTGGCCTTGCACAGGCGTCTGTTGTGTTTGCGAACGTTAGCAAAATGCTACTTTACTATGGACCTTACTGTGATGACGTGGTTGCCACCCTTGCAAATTTGTTACAGAAAAAAAATATTTGTCTACAAATCTAATGTTATAACATTGTACAGGTAGAACACTGATTTTGCAGCACCCTTGGTTCCAAAGCCTTGCCAGATTAACCGTTTTGCCGGACCAACCATGATCACGTAATAATAATTCACCAATAAATTTCTAACCCACTTATTATACACCTGTCATGTCTCTAAAGTACATGGTGTCCCTGGACACATAGGAAATATCACTATTTATAACTAACTATATTTTTTTGGCCCCACAGATTAAATATGAGTTTGTTGAAAGAAGAAAGGATTGAACTGGTACTTCTCAGTGAATGTGAATTTAGTTATTTATTAATATTTCAATTAAATAAAATGTTGTTAAAATTTTTTTATTGAAAATATGCATTTTGCCTATGTGTCCAGACTTTAGGGACACCCTGTACAATGGACTGATAGAAACTTGAATTAAACAAATATTAAATGCAAATTAAATGATTAAATGAAATACAGGTACCTGTACAGTTGACACGACCACTGACACTCGCAGAAGCCATAGCTAGGGTTAAACTTGAACAAAATAAGCTAAGAATCTCGTAAAATCGAATAGGATTTTAAAAATGGAACTCTTTTGTGAATTGAATAAAATTTTTTTAAATTACCTAATGGTGCAAGGGAAGTAACTTTGATCATAAGTTATTCCCTTGATTTAACACTTAATTTTTTAATATGAATTTGAGAGTTAATATTCTTCTTTTGGATTTTTCTAATATCTAATGGTGCAAGGGAAGTAACTTTGATCATAAGTTATTCCCCTTGATTTAACATTTAATTTTTAAATATGAATTTGAGAGTTAATATTCTTCTTCTGGATTTTTCTAATATCTAATGGAGCAAGGGAAGTAACTTTGATCATAGGTTATTCCCCTTGATTTAACATTTAATTTTTTTCATATGAATTTGAGAGTTAAAACTCTTCTTCTGGGTTTTTCTAACAGACAAAATCAAATGTTTTCGGTCTGAACTTTTTAGGGGAAGTGTTGTAACGATTGTAATTTAATTCATCCGGACTATTTAGGTCAAATGAAATGTTTTTTTTTTAATAGTATGATGAAGGATGATATAAACAGCATATATGATATAGACGACAAATAGCTAAGGTTAAATTTAAGCAAAAAAAAGCTGAGAATCTCGTAAAGTCGAGGTATCACCATCAACAGGTGCAGTGTAAATGATCCAAGTGAGCGTGCGCTACACACGTTGCCGTCTGTGGGCGGCCAGTAAACTAGTCTGGTGGCCACGGGAATCTCAAGTTGCCTCTCGTAATTTGGTCATTGCTGGGAAATCAGTGGTGTATGTTTACCAGTGTCTTATCCATCTTGTCCACTAATCAATGTTTCAGTACATTTAGTTGAAAGTTAATCTCTAAATTTAGTCAGTGAGATGAACAGTCCTGCCAATGTCAGTAAAGTAAAATGCTGGAGATATCATTCTTGCGTATGAAGTATGCGAGTAAATCAGCTGGGGGGGGTCTGGGGGTACTGTTAGCCCCCATCCCCCTCCTCCCCCAGTGCTTTGATGTTTGGCCCTTGTAAACGCTTGGAAATAGCATTTACAGCACTAAATTCTGATACAAAACACACACAAAACAACACAACACGAATTACTAAGGTCAGCATATCAAAGTGAAAATAAAAAATATCAGAACCTGCCCACTCTCTCTTGATGGGATAATTCTTTTTGACACAAAACGCGAGAGAAGGACTCAGTTATTCAAAACTATTGTTCAGGAAAAATATAAATGCCAAGTATACAGTATTTTGTGGAAATAGGAGGGGATGACAAGCTATCCTAAAATCTTTCTCAAACGAAAATGCGGGAGAAAATGCAGGTATCAACAAAAATTGTTGGGGAGAATGGGAGACAAAAAATATTGCGGGAGTATTACGCAAAATGTGGGAGACTCAACAGGTCTGGATGAAGCACTGACTCTTCTTTCTCAGCATCGTGGGAAAAAAACATTCCAGACCCCCTTTTTCTTTATCCATATTCAACTTTGAGAAATTAACTATAGACTTTACTTATACTTATTTTATTTTAAAATGTGTTTTACTTTGATTTTTTGTTTTCATTTTTTCTAATTTTAAGAAACACAACTTTTTGCTTTCAAGTGTTTTAAACTCTATTTGAGATTATAAATATAGAAGACAAACCATTTCAGAACTAAATTTTCATAATCAATAAACTGTTGTGTATTTATTGTTAGTGGTGTTAACCAGCATTCTCACTAGCTGTTTAAGGGCTAATTCCCCATAGAAACCTAATTCCAATTTCCCAATTAAGCTTAGCTCTGTTTTGACCATTTTGGCCATATTTGGCATATTTTTGACCATTTTTAGTGTTTTTTATGGCCATTTTGGCATGTTTTTTTACCATTTAGCTGTTTAAGGGCTAATTCCCCATAGAAACCTAATTCCAATTTCCCAATTAAACTTAGCTCTGTTTTGACCATTTTGGCCATCTTTTGCATATTTTTGACCGTTTTTTGTGTTTCTTTGGCCATTTTTGGCTTTTTATAAAATACAAAAATGCAGACCTCAGATAACTTGCCAATCCTATAAAATGGGGTGGAAATCAAATTCCTGGCTAACACCCTGTAATACATAAACTACTTTGTGTCATGTTGCAATATGACAGGAAAATAATCAAGAACAATGTTAACAATAAGAGATTAATTGGTTTAGTTGAATTAATACCCCAGAAAATCGCTTGTGAAACACTTGATAATTGTTCAAAACTGTTGATGAGTCACTGAAGAAGCCCCCAATGAAGACTGTCTGTAAAAATAGTTTTAAAAAAACTGTTGTTGCTCAAATTCTGTAACTGTTTTTCATGTACTGAAGTATTTTTGTCAATTTACTGTTGTCGTGTTGTGTATTTATGAGTAATAACATCTTCCCCTACCCCGCCAATCTCTCAATGAAAAACACATATCCCTCAATGAAAAGACCAAGTGAAGCATCTGCTAAGAAGTTATAAATATACATGGGGGAGGGGGTTCATATTTATACTAGACAACTGGCTGTTCTGGTTATATTTAGCATTCAGGAATGTGATTCCTTCTGAAAAGAGACACCACAGTAGCTGCCTTCTTTTTAACCAACACTATGACTTTGTTGCAGTGTTAATTTTGCAAGCCATTAGTAGTGAGTTTCTTCTTTGATAGCTGATTCCTGAAAATTGACCTTCTGCAACAGTCGGCCTTGAACAACAAATATTTATAAAGAGCACATAACCATAGTGTTTTTGGCCATTTTTAGTGTTTTTTGGCCATTTAGCTGTTTATAGGCTAATTCCCCATAGAAACATAATTCCAATTTCGCAATTCAGCAGAGCTCTGTTTTGACCATTTTGGCCATCTTTTGGCCATTTTTGGCATGTTTTTGATAATTTCTAGTGTATTTTTGGCATTTTTGGCTTTTTATAAAATACAAAAATGCGTACCTTGGAAAACTTATGTGCTAGACTTACAAGCCATTGATAGTATTATTTATTCTTTTCTTAAGTGTTTTACGGATTTGGTCTCTTAACAAAATTGCCTCTGTCCAACAAATCTTTTCTTACATTTCATTTCACATTTTCAGAAAGTTGATTTCTTCTTGGTGTCTTTTACACTACAGCTACAAGAAAGGTTGCTTTTTGCAAGCTGGCTGAGTAGTGTTAATTTTCTATTCAAAACTTTGTGCATACTATCTCACTCATGCTGGTTTATAAATTAGATTCCTGGTCCTCCAGGTTGTGGATTGGACATGAAGCTAACAACCGCATCCTGGGAAAACAACATCTTGGTACTTCAAGAATCCAGGTCAGGGTCGTTTCATCGAACGATGTGCCGCCAACAGTAGTTTCGTCCTGCGGATGATTCAGTGACAACCTATTTGACAAACATCAGTTTTGTTGAGGTGGCTTTTTGCCAACTGCTGTTTAGTTGAATACCTTTTTTTTTACCATTTAGGGGTTAAAAAACAACAAAAAAACAGTGAAATTTCTGAAAAATAATTTTATATTACATCTTAAATAACAACATTGGAAGAACAGAATTATAAACAACGAAACGACGAAGAACAGAAGAATCATGGGTCCAATGAGAAACTCAAGCCAAAACACTGGCAACATGACAGCTCTAGATGAAAGCCCATATCGGGAAGTGAGGAGCTTGAGTCAGAGTTTACTAGGACCCTAAAATATGATCGTCTTGGAGTGCAGAATGTCCACACTATGTTTGAAACTTTGAAGACAGCAAGCAACCACCTGGCAGAGGACAGTGATGACAGAACTGGAAGAGATGGGTTTCTCATGGGGGGAAGCACAGGCCAAAGTGCAAGACAGGGTTCAATGGGGTGGTATCAGGGCTCCAGACTAACTTTTTTCACTACCGTTCCAGAACCATCCCGGAACTGAAAAACAATTTTAACCGTCCTGAGGAAACGTAAACCATCCCGAAAAACAATTTTAACCGTCCCGAGGAAATGTAAACCATACCGAAAAACAATTTTAACCGTCCCGAGGAAATGTAAACCATCCGGAAAAACAATTTTAACCT
>VCCN01002007.1:5277519-5302891 GCA_006491835.1 Architeuthis dux
GGGTGGCAGTGATTCATAATTTCCCTTGGAATACTAGTCCTTATTATTTTTCCATTTAAAAATGATGAATGAGGATAGATCAATAAGTCTGTAGCCTGACACATAGCTGAATTTTGATCTGAAAACTTTACTGTATATAATGTTCAATCTATATGATCAATATTCACCACTGAATTAAGTGCATTGACAAGGAAGGAGATTATGTTGAAAAATAAATATTTGTTGTGTAAAATAAATGTTTTTTCATCTGATTGACGTACGTACATATTCTTATTAATATTTTTAAAAAATAGCAAAGGTGACAAATGGCTCATAAAAGTATATCCCAAATATAAGATCAGGAAGTTCATTCCTCCAGGAAGTACTTTTGTAAATTGTTGGCCCAGCTCCAAGCCTTGAACAGTTCTGTCACATCACTGCTCATAATGGTTAATATATTCATTCATATATCCTAATTCATTTATATAACATTGTTTTCTCTGAGGTAAGGGCACATAAATACTGATTCTCAAGTGCTGCCACTGTTAATAGTTAAGTAGCATATGTACTCTTATTGAAACTGAAGCTAGTCACTAAACACTCGAGAGACTTGGCTCAGTGGTAGAGCAGTGTACCACTATCGATGAAGGATGATGGTGCATTGAGGTGCACGTGTGTGTTGCAGCAGTCTTTAGCATTGAAGGTGACGACCAGGCCGGTTTGTGGCCCAAAAATGCCCCACCGGACACGGGGGAGAGATGAGAGATAAATATGAAATACGGGGAACATTCCTGGTGGATACCTGTGGGGGAAAACGCAAATTACACAGAGCTTCTCCGTCTTAAGAGGAAATAAAACAATAGGGTCCATCTGTTAAAATTGATTCCTTTATTTCTAGGATGCAACCATGGCTCGGATTCCAACACTTCAGCAAAGCGCCAACTACTGCAATGGGTCGTTGGCTGGCTGCCACCCTTCTCCCACTTTAACGTCTAGCTAACTCTCCTGCTCTCTGTTTGCCTCCCCCTGTCCGGCTGGGCAGTCAAAAAACCATGTCTGTCTTTGGTCAAGATTTCTTGCCGACTCTGGAGTTCTAACGTATTTTACTGCCAAAAAGAATCAAACTGTTTGTCTAACGGTTCGGCCAATCAGAAGCGCAAGATTTCAAAAACTCTGTAGAAAGGCATTTGATTGGTTTACTACATCTACCGTCTTTGCAAAACCTTTCAGGCCTGTATTATTTTACAGCAGAAGACTGAAGGTCAGGAGATTTAAGGCACCAGTAATACTCTGAGAGGAAGGGGAAAGGATCTTATTTATATGGATATTTACTAAGCTTAGTCTAGTCTCCGGTCAAGGCTGTTTATGTTCACTTCACACTACTGCCCTTGGAAAAGGTATGAATCCACCTCTTCTCCACCCAGCTATGGGTAAAATAGCAGGGCAGATTGTGCTCTTTAGCCTTAGGAAGGCAACCAGTCTAGAAGGACAACTCTGATTCCAAACCAATGAGTGGAACCCCTTTAAGGCGGTTTGACGCCCAATTTGACGTCCTTCTGGCAGCCCTTGCAGCCAAGCTGCAGCTCTTTCCTTTGGACTACATCAGCAAGGCCGAGAGGGGGATTCTGACGACTGGGCATCCCAGGATCTCCATACACTGCACCCTACCCTGGAGGGGACAGTCCATTGTCTCTAAAGACAAAATGGAGGCCATTCAGCCTAGTCTGGCACAAGGCCACAAATAAGGATTGAATTCACTACAGTAGTAATGGTGAGCAAGACTAGCTTGCTAACCACTACTCCAGTGGCATACCTATATATGGATATTTACTAAGCTTAGTTAAGTCTGGCCCAAGGCTACAAGTGTGAGGCACACAGAATTAAACTCACTACAGTAGTAATTGTTAATCTCTCTATCATGCTCAGGATTTCCTCACTGATAAAACACCTCTCTTTCTTCTGATTCCTTGACTTATATAGCTCCAATATGGTGCCCTCCACGAAGAGGGATAATTCCTTTTCGTCAGCGCCATCTACCTCAAAGCCTTCAAGGGCATTAACTCTAAATAGTCAACTATCCTAGAGTTCCCAAGTGGTTCCCAACCTTTTCGAGTCATTCACTACTTTTGTCAATAAGATTACTAGATTACAACCTGATAGATAGAAGTGCAGAAAACCCTATCTCTTGACTGGACTTTTATTTTTACCTAATAGCCTTATCCCCCCATCGGACTACCCAAATTCCCCCCCTGGGAGGAATTCCCCCCTGGTTGGGAACCACTGTCCTAGAGTTTGCTAATCATTGCTCTATGGGGGTCCAAAAATCTTGTCTATATGTGAGAAAGAACATTTGTTATGATATGCTGCCACGAAAGGGTCATTTCCAGGTCAACACCTGTTCGGAAATGGAGGTCACCTTAGCATATGCGTAGGTGTCCAAAAGGACAGTATGTGGGGACCGGAAATGACACAGCGTGGGCATTCAAACCTGATAAAGGAACTCAGCAGAGCAGACCCGAACAGAGGACAGAGATCCAAGCTGCCAGGAGGCAGGCTGCCTAGGGCTGGAAAAGGCACGAAACCGCTGTCCCTGTTGGGGACAGACTGACGTTTCTCCTTATCTTTCTTCACTCTCCGGCTGACAAATTGTATGCTATGGAATAAAAATATGTCTCATATTTTTACAACCAGTCTTCGAGTCTTTCTTTTCTATCCAAGTTCAGCATTTCCACCTGCAAAGTGAGCAACCCACGATGAGACGACCCATGGCGGCAGAACAGTGTAAAGGGCAGTGTACAACACATTTAGTATAATGCAGTGGTTTGTGTGCTGGTCTTACAATCCATTGCTTGCGAGTTCACTCCTAACTAGATACTCAATGGATGTGGTCTTGTACAATACACGTGTGTAATGGATGGGCAAATTAGTAGAATGGTTACAACTTGGAAAATGGAATCCTTGTTATGATTACTTATGTCACTTTCATGTGAATACCATTAAAAAAGGCATGATTCCAACTTTACCTTTGCTCTGATCCATCGCCAGCCTAGACCATTGCCTTGTCACAGGTACGCCACGATGGTAGATAGGTCAAAGAATAGATGGGCAAGTACATAGACAATCTACTCGCCTATCATTACTTTCCCAGGCATTAAAAGCAAAATGGCTGCTATATCCATTGTTAGTTTTGACAGTAGGCAACCACCAGAAAATGCAAGTGTAGCTATCTTGTGTATGTGTACACATATACCTTGTATATATATATATGCCCTTCCTTGTAGTGGCAGCCTCAGGTGGGACCCACAATGATTTATAATACTTCATCTAACAAAAATAATATAGTAGATTTCATAGTATCAGGTTTCTTAAAAGTACAGATTCCCAGAGTGTCTAAAGTGAGGAAAGTCGAAATAAACCAAGTGGTTTTATAATTTCAATTGATGTCTCTCCTCTTAGTAAGTAACCAACACCAGTCGACAAGGTATAGTGGTACCTCGGAACAGATCGTCACACTCACCAAAGGTATGCCTTTGTATATACTTTGTTCCGGAGGGATCTTCATTCTTTCATCCCCCATCTATGGCTGTGTTATGTACACAAGCCATTTGCGTATATATGGGGGAATCCCCCAACCTCCATAACATAACATACGCACAGGAGAGAAAATAAAGAGACAGTTTTCTTGTTAATCTTTTTAACTCTTAAATTCATAAAAAAATTTGACTGTTGTTATTGTGACACCATGAATGGTGTAGATTTTACAAACGTGATTATTTCAAGCTCGTGGCTGGCGGAAAGGAAATTATAATGAAAAATTAGCTAAATTGTGTTCACAAAAAGAGAATAGAATCTTTTTCCAAGATGTTAAAAGTTATTATTCAGATAATAGGTAAACACAAAGTTATTTTAAAAATTCAAGTAAATCAAAAATTACTATTGTTGTTGCAGGATAATGATCCGTGGGTCAAATTCTAGTCATAACAGTCAATCTGGGAATTAAAAGATGGCCGGATATCCACAGACGGCTCAACGCTGTTCTATTGTTAGCTGACCCCACGAGTCATCCCTTATAAAAGTGCTAGTGACGGGGCTGAGAGTCGATTTAAAGAAAATTCCCAGCTATCAAGACCTGGTTGTGATTACATTCGTTCTTCAGCCCTCTCTTTAACACCAGGCAGATATATAAATATATGCAAAATTGTTGGCTTACTGTTAGTCGTCACCATTTTTCTCAGAGCCTAGTACCTCTCGCAGCTGGTCGCACTTTTCTCTATGCTTGGGACCCAACAGATATGACAGATATCTTGATAATCCACCCGACCCTAGAGTCCAGAAAGTTTAGAAGTTTAAAACATTAAGAACAAAGATTACCAGATTTTGGCCAGAGAGTCCATCTAAAATCAATGCATTTATCAACTCCACCAGCTACAATCTTACCTACAGAACATTTTTCCTGATGAACCTTTTTTTAATAAGCAACCAATTATTACGAATTTCACAACCAGTGTCCGGATTCTTGATTCCTTTTTATCTTCACGTGTGACCTGTGTTTCATTGCCAGACGCTTCAGTTTCATCACTGGAGGACTTCATCAGTGTTAACAATTCACAACGTAGGGCCCAAGGAAGCTTCTGGTGTGAAATGTATGACTGGTGACAGGACGTGGTGTCATATTATCAAGGGAAATAACTTTTGATTAGAATTATTTCCCTTTGACCATTTGGTGAATATTGTAATTTTTTTCTATCCAATTCACAGAAGAGTTCCATTATTTTTAATTCTATTTCCATTATTTTTAATTCTATTTATTGAAGAGTTCCACAGTCAATTACAAATGGTCCATGAATTTAAGTGTTAAATGGGTGGAGCTGTTTGTCATCCATTTTGAAATATTTTTGCAATAAAAGAAAAGCAAACAGGAATCAAATATAAACAATAAATGACGATAAGGAGGGAATGTGTGCTGAGAAAGAAAAGCAAACTAATTGTGAGTAATGGTAAGCAAGTAAGTAAAAGTTGAAGATAGAAAAAAGTTTTTTTTAAGTGTTGATAAGAATCATTGGTGGATAAGGAGGGAACCATTAAAATTGTTGCAGGGTGCAGAAAATGCTGGTAGGGAAAAGGGTTAAGACGAGGGGGCGGAAGAAGAAGAAGAAAAAGAAGAAGATATTGTTATAGCCCGGTTTTGCAGTGACCCAAAAATATTAATATATCTCCAAAAGAGCTGTATTTAGCTACAAAATAGTTAGATCTAGCAACAAAATAGCTAAATTGCCAACATGGTTATCGTGACTCGATTATAACGTGGTTGGCTTTCTAGGATCCCAACAGTGGCTTTATAATGGGGGAGGCCTGTAACAGAAGATTTTAATACAGAACAAGGCCTTTTTATAACATAGGGTAGTTCTTTTGATAATTTTCTGTATCCATATCTAATTGTAAATAAGGATGCAAATTCGTACAATGAAAAACGATTATAACTGTAACCAATGTTTCAATTTTAAATTCTTTTTAGTTCAATGAGGTAAAGGGAGTTTTCTGAGTCACCTTATTACCTACAAAACCGGATGCATCCCATAATACTTTCTTATAGTAATCTGGAACAAATAAGATCTCACAAAAGGGTACTGAGTAGAAGAAAAACAAGGGCAGGGTAAGCCCCTCCCAAAGATACCAGCCCTTATTCTTCCAGACAAAAATAGTTATAAGAATTATCATTGCACCTCTAACATTAAGGATGGGGTGGGGACATGAAAAGTAAGTAGTTAGATATACACTACAAAAGACTAATTCCTTCTTCTTCTACTCTCTTCTTTTTTACAACCATGAAAAAGCTTTCCTTAATTAGCTTTATGGTCGTTACCAAACGTCCTTTGTAATCTATAAAAAGCCTGTGTGTCTGTCTTATGAATAAGAAGGATAAATATAAACCTTTTGAAATGCAAAAAAGGTAAACTTTGCTTTGACATACTAAAACCTACGGCAGTGTTTAACCGGCATAGCAAGACTTCAAAAGTCGTACATAGGCTCTAAAAAGTATCATTTTTCATTAAAAAGTATAATTAAACAACTTATTCATCAGAAATTAATGCGAAATGATACGTCATATGCACTGTTTCCTTGTTGAGTTCATTGTGTGCAATGTGATGAAGCCTTAATAATGCATTTAATTTCCTTATTGAGTTAATTTCTGATGAATAAGTTGTCTAATTATACTTTTAAATAAAAAGAAATATATACTTTTTAGACTAGAGCCTGTATGACTTTTGTGGCCTCTCTAAGCTTGTTTATGTACGTCAAAACGTCAAAAAAAAGATTACAGCAAAAAATGATGTTTTAGAAATAGAAGATTTTGGTTTCTGAATCTATATTATAATTTGTGACATGTCAGTCTGTCTGTGACACAACAAACAGAAAGAGAGGAAGGTGGTAATGTGAACACACAAACACAAAATTGGCTGGTGCTAACCAAGTTCTCTGTGTGTTTGTTGGTTGCTGGTCTGATCTGATTTAGGCAGCTGGTATGTCGAGAAAAAAAAGAAAGGCGAGAGAGTAAAATGAGGGTTTCAAATTACAATTTTCTAGGTAAGCTGGCCTTTTTCACTTGAAAGATCGATGCAACAATCTATCTCCCCCCCATTTTATCTGTAGTGCAAGCAGCACCCCCCGCAAGAGAAGCAACACCTTTCAGTGACAAGTTCAAACATGTCCTTAAATGTGGCAGACATTTTGATTGGCTAAGAATCAATAGATTCTTGGGTTGTTGCTAGCCCATGAAATATGCTGTGTGTTCTTGAACAAGTGAGTCAACTCCATTTTGCCTGAAGTAGAATCCTGTCAACAAAGCTTATTCACAGAAAGTAATAATTATTGTAGCCGTCTGTTACACTTTTAATAGTAGTGCATTGACATTAAAAAAAAATATAAATACAGTTCTGGTTAGTCACTCAATAGAAACCATCATGTGATCCTCTTTTGGCAGCATGTTGGGGGTGATCAATTAAAAAATTGGAAAAAGGGGTGATCAATGAATAAATTACTTCTCTTTCCTTTTGTTGGACAGTGATCAATAAAAAAAAGTTTGAATGTTTAAAAAACAAGCTTGAATACTACCAGACACAAACTAAGGAACCAATTTAGCATAAATTTAAATTGCAAATTGAACCACCTCCACTAAAAAACTATTCGGGGGGGGGGGATTTTGAAAAAACAAAAGAAATGTTTTTTGAAACATAATAAGGAATAAATTTTCAGCCCTCTAACTCCATTGGGGTGGCCTGTACACGTGATACATACATACATACATAGCAAGCCAGACCAGCTTAAAAATTGAAGAACCTATGTTGACAGTTTTGCTGACAGTTTTGCTTGACAGTTTCTAATAGATTCTGGAATTGATTCTGGAATTGATGCTAACCCATAAAATACGCCCTAGGGCTTGAACAAGTGAGTCAACTTTATTTTGCCTGAAGTATAATCCTGCCAAGAAAGTTTATTCACAGAAAGTAATAATTATTGTAGCCATTTGTTACATTTTTAATAGTAGTGCATTGACCTTAAAAAAATATGAATATAGTCTGTCATTAACAAGCTTTCTTAACTAGGGTTCCGTAAGAGGTTGTTAAGGATTCTGCAAAGATTTTATACATGTATGAAAACATCACCTGATATTTGCTTCGTTTCAGGGTTATTTTTATATAATAAGTCTTGACATTTGACTGAGCAGGGGGGGGGGGGTTCCAGGGGACGAATTTGGGTAGTCCAACAGTGGAATGACGCTATTAGGTAAAAATAAAAGTCCAGTCTAGAGATAGGGTTTTCTGCACTTCTATTTATCAAGTCGAAGGCTCAAAATAAGCTCCAAATTGAGAATGATTTAAGATGTGCTCTCTCATTAATAGACCCACAAATCAAAGAACTAGTAGTCAAAAAACAAGAACAGAGATCACATTGATGTGTATATCAGTTACGATAGCAGAATTCTTATTTTTCTTGTAATAAATTGGAATTTCAAATGTTGCGTTCCTAATAATTTTTGCTTACTTTCTTTGTGTAACAAATATACAGCAGCAGCTGTACAATTATAAAATTAAACTAATTCTTATTATGAAGCTGTCTAATTATCCGTAAAATGAAGTTATTTGAAATTATTCTTAATAAATGGAAGGGGGGGGTATACTAGTAATCTTATTGACAAAAGTGGGGAATGACTCGAAAAGGTGGTGAACCACTGCACTAGAGCACCAGGATTTTTACCAACTGAAAAAGACTAATGGCTGTCATTTTTTACAATCGTTATAAATTTATAAAAAGCTACCATCTTGGATAATATAATAAAATCAAACTTGACTAGGTTTTTATCTTTCAATTGTTTTTATATACAACTTCCAATTCGGGCCATTGTTTCTATGGCAACGAATAACAGTGCGGTCAGATAATAAAGAATAAGCCTTCGGTGAGAATCGAACTCACACCCTCATTGCCAGAGGGAATCTAGTTTATGCCTAGCTGCTTTTACCAATAGGCCACAAAGACTTCATGGATTAGCCGAAGCTGATTTAAACTTTAAAACTCACCTTACATTCGACTCTCAGCGCCATATTTTTTATTGTTTTCTTGTATGACAACTAGTAATCTTAATAAATCAATTTTTATATATAACTTTCAATTACTTTATTTTTATATAACACTTTCAATTACTTTACTTCATCCAATAATAATAAAGATTGACTAAAATACTTATTTTAGTGATTTTTGTTGATTTTTATTGTTAGTAGTAAAAGAATGTACTAATTTTTATTGTCGATTTTCATTGATTTTTTTTGTTTGCCAAGGCGGAGCCAGACACAGAAAAGTCAGGTGTTTACCATTCAGATTCATTCAGATAAGATTTTCTCTCAATTATTTTAAATCTGGTTTTATTTAAACTATCTTCCTGTACACTGTAGAATACTGATGATTACTTTTAGATTATAACTAGCAGGGTTACTCGGCATTGCCTGGGGAAAAATAACTTCAAATGTAAAAACACAGGAAAACAAATGATATTTTATAGAGATTTCACAAAAGGGAAAAACGATATTGACTCCTAAAACTTTTGTTTTTCCCTTTTAGGAGTCAAGTTTTGTGGAGAATTTTTTTTTCCGCTTTTACTAAAAGCGTAAAAAAACTACCCCACAAAACTTGACTCCTAAAAGGGAAAAACAAAAACGCCAACCTAATTTTGATCCCTAAAGTAAAAAGAAGAAAAAAACTAACCCTCCCTGATTTTGACTCCTAAAAGGAAAATAAAGATCCCCCTCTATTTTGACCCCTAAGAGGGAAAAAATGTTTCCCTTCACTTTTGAGCCCTAAATGAGAAAGTTTTCCTCGCGTTTGACTCTAATGCACATATAAACGTTATTTCTCTAACGCACATATAAACATTATTTCTCTCTCGTGCATATAGTCCTCTCTTGGAATCTTCGAAAATAATAGTAAAAATTTCATTTAAAATGTCTAAACTGTATTTTTTAAAAAGCTACTCACAAATTTCCAACATTAACTATTAAAAATTTTAAAATTAAGTTAAATTCAAACAAAGAAAAATATGTGTAGACAAATGCAAATCAAATAAGGAGGAAGACATTCTGTGTTTATTTACATGACATTAAGTGAATTGTTATGATGTTGTCTGCTTTTGTAATAAAGTAAGAAAGAAAGCAAAACATGCATAGATGAAATGCGAATAGAAAAAAAGCACATATAAACATTCTATTTCTCTCTCCCGTCTCCCACGTTCTCTATTTTATATAAATATGTTGGAACACTTACAGACGCTTACTACATCACATTCTACTGGACATAAAATATGGGTTCAGTTTAGCATTATACTTGCATTGTGAATCAGACCCCCCACTAAAACACGATAGTGTTGGATTTTTCAAAATAAAATAGCCTATGTTTTATCCTGGGGTTAAGTCAATATCCATGCAAAAGATCAGATCCCTGGGACTTTTAGTTTGTCTGTGATGCTCACTGCAGACATACATACATACAACGTCACACACAAAAATAGCAACTTTCGCATAGTATTAGAGATACATATAAATTTGTGAACACACTGATGTGTAATTAGCTGTACATATAATATTTTATGCAGGGGTTCCTTGGGTTATCAAAGTTATTTCAAGGTTTCCTCCAGCCTAAAAAGGTTGAACATTGAAAAGAGTAATTACCATTCCAAGATTTATTTGGTCAATTGAACTCCTCCTTTGTGTTGCTGATGCTGTTACCACAATCTATTCTACAGCCTTCTTTAGGTGTATAATCCACAAGCAAGGAGAAAGGTCAATTTTGCTATTTTTACGAAACAAGATGGCGAAAAGAAAATGGTCACTAATATACAAACCAGTTCAGTTCATTTCAGCAATGTGAGACACACAGACAATACCACTCATCACCACCCATGTAATTCAGGTGATTCTAATTTATACACAAGCTGTCCTCCAACTTCCTGCTGATCAAAGAAAATCACACTGCATTGAAATATACACTGGCCTGACTTAGACAACTAGTCTACAAGCTGCTGCATGCCACCTCCTTCAATTTCCTCACTCTCCTGTGGTGTTTCCTGCCAATTATCTGGACCTCATCCCAGAGTGGGTAATATGTGCCCGTCTCTCACCAGATATGATCTGCCATACCAGATTTGTCTACATCCCCTTTGAATGTAGATTTCTCATGTTCCTCGAAATCCTATGTGGTAACAATATCAACAACAAAAAGGAGTTCAACTGTTCGAACATCGCTTGGGATAAATATATTCTATCAAGTAATTTGATGAAATTAACCGGTTATTGAACAAAAAAACAATCTGAATAATTATTACTAACCTAAGGGGCCAGATACTAATATGATTAACGTTAACACACACAAATTCATACAAAAAAAATTGAATATTATTATAAAGGGGAATAACTACTGATTAAAGTTACCTCTCTTCCACTTTTAGGCAAATTTTTAAATTTCTTTTCTATTCTATTCTATTCACAGAGGAGTTCCACTGTCACTTAGGGGCAGTATCAAGTGGTTTGTGAAGTGTTAAAGGAGTTAAGGGATATTTTTTATTATTCGCATCTTTACAAGAAACTAATTTAACAGTTTTAACAGCATTATTTAATGTTCAGAAAAGAAAGAAAGAGATTAGATAAGTCAATAAGTCCATAGCTGAATGATGAAAAAAAAGCATTTATTATATAAAAAAATTTGAACACCATTTTATTTAATTGAAATATTAATAAATAACATCTTCAATGTGTTTTCCACCATTTGTGATGCAAAGTTCAATGCGCTTTGCGAGATTCACATGAACATTCTAACCACCTTTCCCACGGTGGAAAAGCCAATTGGGGTCCTTCTGGGATGAAGTGCATTAAAATCATCTGCTATCTTTTGATATGACCATCCTTCACGTCCACTGAGAAGTACCAGTTCAATCCTTTCTTCTTTCGACAAACTTATATTTAATTGGTGGGGCAAAAAAAATATAGTTAGTTATAAATGGTGATATTGCCTATGTGTCCAGACTTTAGGGACACCCTGTACACAACAAATATTTATTTTTCAACATAATCTCCTTCCTTGTCAATGCACTCAAACCAAATTATACAATGAAGATTTCAGGTCAAAATTAAGCTGATAGCTATCTTGGACATTGATCCACCTTGTATTCTTAAGCCTGAGCCTTATTCAGCAATCTAAAAAATTCTTGAATATTAGAAACCATCAACTAAAACTGTCAACATAGGTTTCTTCAGTTTTCAAGTGAGTCTGGCTGGTTATGTATGTATCACGCATACAGGCTGGACCAATCAAGCTAGAGGCTCGAAAATTTAAACATTTACTCATTATGTCTAGAAAAAAAACCCTTTTTTTTGTTTTTTAAAATTTCCTCCCCTAAATGGGTTTAGACTTTTTTTGGTGATCACTGCCCAACAAAAGGCTTATTCATTGATCATCCCTTTTCCCAATTTTTTAATTGATCACCCCCCAACATGGCACGCTGCCAAAAAAACGTTGGTCACATGTCTATTGAGTGACAAACCAGACCCGTTTTAAATATTTTTTCCTTTAATTATAAATCATTATTTCTTTAATTTTTGTGTTTAAATATTTGTAAAAGTATTTGTAAAAGTATTTGTAAAAATATTTGTAAAAATATTTGTAAAAAGCCAAAAGTTCCTGGCTTTGGTTTTTGAAAACCAGAGACGGAATACACAATTGAAAACCTTTTTTCATTGAAAAACTTTGAACACACCTAATAGGACTATTAGGTGTGTTCAAAATTGTATGTTGGAATGATGGCTTTTCAGTTTTATAGAGTGTTGAAAAGGCCATTTTTGGTAAGTGTTCAATTAGCTGTGAGTCCACAAACGAATAAATAATCACAATTAATGAACTAATAGGAGTAGAGAGGCAAATGAGGTATCAAACTGTTCAGAATAACAAGACCTATATGGGGAAATAGGCACCAGATGTACAAGATCTTCCTGTAAAAACACATTGGAGTACCTACTATTATTAAAAACCTCCAAAGTGCAGAATGGCTTAACAGTGGAAAAATCTAATCTGCGGAGCAAGTTTAAATTTTGGCTGAAGCTGCTAATGTTTACTCTGCTCTGATGTCTTTTGGAAAGGCATGAATAGGCTTCTCCCTGCACTCTGTCTCCTCACCAAATATCATGACAAAATATTTGCTCACTGGCATGCCACGATGGTTGACAGAGAAGAGGGTGAGCGAGCGAGCACATGAGCAAACTACTTACTCTTAACTACCTTACTTGCCCAAGTAGCAGCAACAAAAAGCTGTTACCTCCAGAGTCAACCTTGACAGGGGCCCAATAATGATAAGATTATTAGGATCCAGAGAAATCTTTTTTTTTAAATAAATAAATCCCTATTGAATAATTGTACATTTGCCTATTAATTTAGTCATTCATTTTCTAAGATGAGATTCAATTAATTTTCTAAGATGAGATTCAATTAGCCATCATTAAAATATTTTTGGTTTATCTTTTTTTGATTACATACTAGCATTTTTGTCTCTTTAAGTTTTATTATCTGTGTAATAAAATTCAAATTTCTTAGATAAAGCATAGCCAATTATCATTAATTTTTTACTAGTATTTCTTTCACCTTATTTCTCTTGCATTTCAATTCATTGAATAGTATCAGATGTAATAGTGTTTGAATTTCTTAGATGTAGTATTGTCAGTTATTCATTTTTGACTAGTATTTCTTTTATCTTATTTCTCTTGCTTTTTATTTAACTACCTTACTTTCCCAAGTAGTAGCAACAAAAAGCTGTTACCTCCATAGTCAACCTTGACAGGGGCCCAATAATGATAATATTATTAGTAAAATTATAAAGTATACACAAAATTCAACACCCTGTATGGTTAGTGGTATGTATGTATACATCAGAGAGTTGGCATTATAAACACTTCCTCTTTACTTATTTCCCAACCTTCTTACAAGAGTCATTCACAAAATCTTACAATGTTCCAATTCAAACTGGCCTTCTAACCTTGCTTCCATGTGCGATTTTCTTTTAGTGAAAAATTGTCAATATGTTAATATATCATATACAAAGAAAGATAACTGTTAGCTTTCTTTGTTAATGATCAGTAGTGGAACTCTCCCATTTTGGGAGTCCCTTTTCTCTGATATTTAACTGTGTTCAAATCAGTTACCAGTTTGCGTCTTAGTGTGTAGACGTGCGGCTGAGTGTAAATAAAAGTGAATTGAAAACCCCCAAGAAGTGTGTGTTTATATTGTGTTATATACAAGTTGATAGCGGACAAGTGGATCTACAGAGTCTAACAAAAATGTCACACCTCCCCATCCAGTGGTTCCTATATACTATCAATGTCAATGTGAACAAAATTTTTACTGCCTTCATAAACTATGAATTTTCACTGCCAAAGTAAGAAGACCCAGAACTTAAATTCATTCTAGTTAAAAAAAACAGTAATTCAAAGGGAGTCACTTCTGGTTTTACCCTTTATAAAATATTTTAGATATCAAAACAACCTTTTTGTATGTTAAACTAGACCTAATTACAAGATATTTTCAGTTGCAAGTTTTCTGAAATTCTTTTGTTTATGGAGGCAAAACCCCCTCTGATGAAGTGATCATATATGGTGCCTCACCCAAAAAAGTGACCACAAATGGAAAATATAAAAAATTAAAATTAAAGTAGAAAGTTAAATAAAACATAGAATTAATTCTATGTTTTATTTAACTTCCTACTCATGTTAATGATCAGTATATTGAATGTTATTCTTTAATTATTAAAGAATAACATTCAATATAATGAATAGATACAAAAACATTGATATTAACAAAAGAAATAACACCTCCAAGTTGATTTTAAAATGTGTGCACTATTATTTAGACCCAATTTAAGTGATCATATATAGTTACTTGCCCCATAAAGGGTTAAAGTTACCACCTTTGCAGTTTTGGGTAATTTTTTTAATATTTTTCTTTAATTCAATTCACAATGAGTTTCATTTTTTTAAATCCTATTCAATGAAGAGTTCTACAATGGTTATAAGGAATCTATGAATCTAAGAGTTGTCCCTCAGAAGTACATGAATGATCTTTCTTCCTGGGTGCTGCATTTTTTAAATGCCAGGATGTTGTTTACTAGGTGCTGTCTAAATCACATACCAGCAGTAGGTATAGATATCACCACCTGGTGAAAATATGTAGAACTAGAGTTTATTACCAAGGTGGGAAAATTAAATTGCTCTATTTTCAGTACAGCATAAGTAGTTACAGGACATGTAAGAGTAGTCTTCCTTTCTCTCTGTGTTGGATAATTAACATTAAATTCAGTCATTGTATTTGTAATGGACACATATCTATTTTTGCACTCACACACTCCAGTCATCAAGTGAAACCACTTGAAACACATATTTTCCATCAGAACACATGGATTTTATTCTGAGAAACAAAGTTAATCTTTCCAAGTACAACTCTCAAGATAACCAACTTTCAGACATGGAAATACGGGCACTTGGGCGCTTGATACAATACCCATTTCAGACACAAAGTCTAGCAAAACCTTGTATCTTGTCACCTAACATCTTACCTTCAAACTTTGATGAAATCCATTTCAACGAACAACATTCAGATCAGCCACTCACCTTCTACTTACTTCTTACTATAAAAAGACAAACTATTTTTATTCTTTGTCCAATTGTAGTTTGTTGCCTAACAAAACTATGGCTGTTCCATATTTACTTCAGTGCCGCGCCTCTCATCTTCATTTACGTACGTACGCATACATATACGCACTCCAACAATGAAAGTCTCTTTAACAATTACTAAGTAGTAAACGAAACTCTTTACAAGCATTTCTCCTTCATTCTCTACAGCTGAGAATTACCTTATTGCTATGCCTTCTTTAAGAAAGACACTTTTATTATGTTACACCATTATTTGCATTTATTATTTGCATGCAACATTACAATGCGCAGCTTGCATCTTCTCCATGCATTGCATTCCCTTTACTACAGGAACATGCAAAGAAAGAAAGATACACTTTCTCCTCTCTAGTATCAACATGCTATCATCACCACTTAGTACTATCCTGACTAGTAGCTTTACTGCCACGACCCTTGTTACTGTTTATACCGTTAACTTTTCCATTTCACATGGAGTCAGATATATTTAATAATAGTCCTAATTACATTAATATTATCTCCATTTACATATTGTTTAACAAGTTCAAAGTACTTACTTAGGTAATTTTATGATCTATAGCAGGGGCCTTAATACCCGAAGAGCCATTTTTAGCTAAACAAAAAATAATTGAGACTATCTGAGCCGCATAATTTATCATAAACAAAAATACATACAAGAAAACTTAAATTTAGGTGACTTTTTTCTTACTCAATTCGATTTGTTGTTTTGAATCTTAACTGAAATTGCTTCAAATGTCCGGGTCAGAAATGACACAAATCTAAGACAGAACAACAACACAAAATGATATGAAGTGAAAATTAATCATTAAAGTCTTTGACAAAACCGAACCGAAAAATGAAATGAATCCATGCCCAGTTATTAGATTACCAATGGAGGCTCATTTTTAGAAGGACACAGAAATTAAATTGTTATAGACCCAACAAGCACCCCAATACTCCCCGGAAAATAATTTATTTGTTTACTCATAATCTTTTTTTCACAGCGCCTAAGAGCCACTTGAGATAGGCTAAAGAGCCGCATGTGGCTCCAGAGCCACAGGTTCCCGACCCTTAATGTATAGGCTTTCAAATCAAAAGTACAAACATTTACTTTTCATCAATGTAAACCAGGAAATATGTAGCAACTAGCATTTCAAGGGAAATTATGAATCACTGTCACCCATATATGCTTCTTTTTACCTAAAAAATGAAGCAGTGGAGGTGGTAAAATTAAGTTACCTTGATGAAAATGCTACCAGTATTGTTAGAACCATACATTTATGATTTTAAAAAAACAAGCATGAATGCTGCCAGACAAAAACTAAGGGATCAGTTTAGTATAAACTTACATTGCAAATGGAACTCAAACTAAAAATTAAAAAACAAAACAAACACGTTTTCCCTACTCATTGAGGGGAGTGTGAGTGCAAAATTTCAAGTTTCATGGATATATAGATACATATGAATGTCAGAACACATGAATAATCTAAACCCAGCAACATTGTTTAAACCGGTTTTGGGTAGCGGTGATTGATACATTTAGAATTACAAACAGACAAGGTTGAATTAACTCTTAAATTCATGGACCACTTGTATTGACAGTAGAACTCTTCAATGAATAGAAATAAAAATAATGGAACTCTTCTGTGAATTGAGTAGAATAAACCTTTAAAAATTCATGTATTGCTCAAAGGGGGATAATTTCAATTAGGAGTTATTTGTCTTTACCCATATGTACACTTATAGGTCTTCACATTAAAAATGGTATGTGCCATATTCTGCCCTCATAGGGAGGGGAATAAATACCACCATTATACTATGGCAAATGAAAGAAAATAAGCCGAGCCTATCAAGTGGGTTTTTGCTGCGCAAAGAGTTAAAAGAATAAAATTACAAAAATATTAACCAACATTTTCTATATAATTAGAAACTGTCAATCAAAACTGTCACCAAAACTGTCAACATATGTTTCTTCGGTTTTTAAGCATGTCTGGCTGGCTGGCTATGTAAGTATGTATGTATGTGTCACACGTTCAGGCCACACCTACGGAACTAGAGGGCTGAAAATTTAAACATTTACTCCTAATTATGTCTATAAAACTGTTTTTGGTTTTTGAAAATTCTCCCCACCATCCCAAATAGGTTTTTAGTGCCAGATTCAATTTACAATGTAACTGTATGCTAAATTGGTGCCTTAGTTTGTGTCTGGTAGTATTCACGCTTGGTTTTTGAACATTTGAATATTTTTAGTGACCACCGCCGCCAAACAAAAGACGAGAGAAGTAACTTATTCATTGATCACCCACTTTTCCAATTTTTTAATTGATCACCCCCAACACGTGACGGTTTCTATTGTGTGACTAACCAGACTTGTTCTAATCATTCTTTTTTTTATGATCAAAGCGAATTGGTCAGAATTTAACATTTTTAAAAATAAATTCATTTTTGAATGTTTTTCTTTCCGGAATCTGCCAATTCGAAAATGTCCAACTAGCTCCCCACACCAACTAAATCTCTGAAATGACCTTAACATTAATAAGGAAGCAGCCACCAAAATAAACTTAGAATCACCCCTTCATTGAAATTACAAGCAAAAAGTCTCTTAGAAAACAGACCTACATTTGTCAAATGCCAAATCATTCCAAACAGGATGTTCCAATTGGGAATAGGAAGTTTGTATCACTAAGTCACCTGTTAAGCACAAAGACAGCAACTGTTCTTTTAAGATATTCAATAAAATGTTATCACATGCTGGCAATAAAATGAAAATTCCATGGTGGTTTATACTTTAAAAAAATAGCTTAAATAATAATTTACTGATGGGCAACTTGAGCGATTCTGTTTCAGTGTTTTATTTTTTGTCTCCCCATGATGGCAAATATGGCACAAGGTCGTTTTAGGGTGGGATCCTGCGTAACCGGGCAGAAAGGGAGGAGATCCCAAGTCCCTGTGACTAGAGACTTGAGGGGAGAGAATTCCAAGACCCTGTCGCTGAGACAAATGCCACAAGGACCGGGATAAACTGGTCAGTGGTTACAGGACAAAAGCTTCTCAGGATGAATCCTGAGCATGCTGGACTATTGTGGTCAAAGCTGGACAAAGATCATGGGACGAATCCCAGGCCAGAGCCTGCCAAGTCTCTCTGCCTAATGGCTTCAATATCCTGTGCAACTTCTCTCAGGACAAATCCTGAGCATGCCACAAGGACCCTGAAGGGCCGTGGTTCTTTGAACTTCAAAGCCATGGTGGTTTCGAAAAACAGATACTACACTTTGATCTTAGCCAAAAGGCCCCTATTTATTCGCCTCCCCACAGCGGCAAAATTTGACATGAAGTCATTTTTAAAGTGGGGTCCTGCACGCGAACGTGCAGGCAGAAGGGGGCAGGGGATTGCAATAGCTTCTCAGGACGAATCCCGAGCGTGCTAATGGTGATCACAACTAGCTGACTAAGATATCCTGTGCAACTTCTCCCAGGCATCCGAAGATACCCAAGCATGCCACAGGACCCCTGAAGGCCGTGTTTCTCTGAACTTTGAGGCCATGGCGGTTTCGAAGCACAGATACTACACTTTGATGTTGGCTGAAAAGGAACAAATACAGATTCTGTTTCAGTGTTTCTTGTTGCAGCTTATATGACATGCGCCCTCAGTGTATCTCTTTAATCTTCTCCTACTCTCCTCTACTTACACTCTCTCCTCCTCTACATTCTCTCTCACTTCCTTCTCTCCTCATCTACTTTCCCTCTCTCTCCCTCTTGTATCTTCCTTTTCACCTTCTCTCCTTGTCCTTTACCTTCACCTTCCTCTCCCCTTCCATTTCTTTCTTCTCCCCTTCTTCCTCTCTCTTTCCAATACCTTCTCTCTATATATAACACCTTCCCTTCCTATGCTCTCTGTCTATCCCTCACTCTTCTAAGCCACTTCATTCTCACCACCAAACTCTGCCACTTTTCTCTTCAGTTCTTTAATTGTGTCCCATGTGAATCCTAACCCCTCTCAAGTGATTCAAGTCACTCCTACCATGGTATTCATGAAGCCTTCCACCCCTAACAACCACAAATAGGGATAGTCCAAATTAACTGCCATTACAATCAGCTACATCAGTTTTGCAATAATAATTCCTGACCACTGACAATCCCCTTTTCTCTAATTTTCAAGTCACATCTCACAGATAAAGTGCAGGAACTTGCCAAAAACAAATTAAAGATAATAAAAACAAAAACAAGCCTGGCTGCTGCAGTGTCAAACTCCACTACTGATTACTGCAACTTTTTTTTTATTGTATATGTAATAAATAAATTTGTAGATATGTAAGACTTGTCAGTTTGGCTCAGTCAGTGAGAGAGCCAGCTACCAATAATTTGTTCGTGATTTTAAATCACGGTAGGGAAATGTTAATTTTATAAATGTATTTATTTATTATAATGAAATAACCCCTTGCATTTTTTCCTATATAGTTTCTTTTAGATATTGTTATTTTAGCTTAGTGGGTAAGAGAGCTGCCTACCAATCAGTTGGTTGTGAATTCGAATCACGTTAGGGGAATGTTAATTTTACATATTGGTTTGGTTTAACACAACGGCACAAAGTGAAGAGTTTCCTCCCCTAAATTTGGTGAAGATTGTTCTTGTTCTTGTTATGGTAGAAAAAAAAGTCAACTTCAGACTTGGACTGGAGTTTGACTATTGCAAAATTCAGTGTTCAATCATCCTGTTCTAGTTACTAAAGATTTATTATTAGAAGGTTGAAGAGGAAAGGCATCATGCAGATTAATCCATTGAGACTGATTTCAGATGGGCTCTCTCACTAATAGAGATCACATTGATGTGTATATCAGTTACGATAGCAGAATTCTTTTTTTTTTTGTCATAAATTGGAATTTCAAATGATGTGTTCTAATTATTTTCGCTTGCTTTCTTTGAGTAACAACTACACAGCAGCAGCTGTACAATTATAACATTAAACTAATTCTTAGTATGAATCTGTCTAATTATACGTAAAATAAAGTTATTATTCGAAATTATTCTTTGTTGCAACTTAATAAATGGAAGGGGGGAATATTAGTAATCTTATTGACAAAAGTGGGGAATGACTTGAAAAGGTTGGGAACCACTGGGCTAACTCAATAAAATTTCCGTTTTATTGTGATTGATGGCAACTCAGTTCTATTTGTGAGTCAAGGCCTTTATCTTGAAATAGATAACTTGCAATGGACAAGGGCTTTTATCTTGCAATGGATAACTATTACTCTTCACCACTTATCAATGGGTTAAGTTTGGCACTAATAAAACAAATGGTTACTTAAGTGTTAATTACAAAAGCCATTTTGTCTTGGCAACACAGGATTACCTTGCTAGTTGTCAATAGAAAGGCATGAGTGGAAAAGGGTCTAAGAGCCCAAGATGGAAATGAGTTCACGATACTTGCAACCAGTCATAATAATCACAATCATCAGGGCAGTTCAGTCTTCTTCCTGTGTCCAAAATGGTTGACAGCAGACAATCAAAAAATATGAGTTCAAAGTAGGTAATAAAGAGGGTTGGCTATTTCGATTAGTTTCCTCTTGGCAAGAAAAATTAGCATCCGTTATTGGCCTCGTATTTTGGCCTTTCCAGTGAGGCTTTGATATCTGTAGAAAAGTTGATTTCTTTACCATAATCACTTTTACATAACAAATATGCACACACGTATTTGAGTAGTATGTTCTCTTTCAGTTTTGATTCGTTCAGTTCGTAAAAATGAAACTTACTAAGACAGGTCTGATAAATCCAGTGTTAAAAATAAATTATTAAATAACTTAGTATAAAATTATGTACCAAATAATTGTTATTAAATTGTTTTGTGTTAAAATAAATTATTGTTTTTTGTAGTTTTTAATAAAGTAATTATGTGTTTCGTAAGTATTTTTTCGTGTATGTCTGGCCGGACTCCCAAATTTAAAAAAATCTTGCATGGGGAATAACTCTTAGTCTTTTACCCATATTACACCCTGGATCCCACTATTACAAGAGTACCCTGATTGTCACCATTTTCTGGGAAAAGAGACCCTTCACTTTCTTTATGGATCATACCCCTGAAGAAGGCTATAGAATGGATCGTCTGAAATGCTGTGGTAACAACATCAAATGATGTTGGAATGGTGAGCCAAAGATGTATTAGTGAATTAATATTGTCAAACTCCAGTCCAAGTTGGAGTTGATTTTGGTTTTCCCTGTAACAAGAAGAACAACAAGAACAATCCTCACCAAATTTAGTGTAGTAAATTCTTCATGGTTCATTTATCATATCATGTTAAACCAGACCTATATATAAAATTAACATTTCCCTACCGTGATTTGAAATCACAACCATGTGACTAGAAGGCGGCTCTCTTACCAACTGAGCTAAACTGACAAGTCTTATATATCTACAAATTTATTTATTCTGTATACAATACAAAAGTTGCAGTAATTATTTTCATTTGGAATAGGAGTGGAGTTTGACCCTGCAGCAGCCAGGCTTGTTCACTTGATTTTTATTGGTTCAGCAAAATCATGAATCTGACAGAGTTTTGGAATTATAAATGTTGGAAATTTGGTGTGGCCAAACAACATGAAATTAGCTCATCTAATTTCATGCCATTTGAACATTAAAAGCTTAAAACCAACAAAAGCTAATTCAGCCAGTTTTGTTCTTATGTCCTTGTGACAAAATAAATGAAAGTCTTTGTTCGGGATTGTATATGGTTGGATTGAATTAATTACCTTGTCTCTCTTTTGTTTTTTTGTCACAATATTTTGGCTGTGGCCTTTCTCAGGTGTCTGTAGTGTTCTGGAAGGTCATCGAATTTTGACGGTCATTGGTTCAGCATAGAGGACAGGAGAAGACAATCACAAGAACACACAGACACAGGCACCAGATGTGACGTGCACAAGAGGGGAAATGCATGTTCTCTCAATGATATTCCAGAACACAACAGACACCCAAGGAAAGCCAGAGGGTACACGGCTGAAATGTAGTGCAAAACAAAAACAACAAAGATGAGAAAATTAGTCCGAATTAATCACATACAATGATTCAAATACCTGGTCTAGCATAATTCAGACAAGAAGCAGACAAGACTAACGGTTTCATGGTCAGATAGTCGGCGACTAAACCAGCTAACCCATGCAACTTCAGTGTGGATGAGGAGAAATGTTCCCTCTAATCTTTGTAGTCAGTGGGCACAAAAATCTTATGTTGTGCAATTATTTTTGGTGTAACAAAAGTATATGCGCACTTTTGAATTCAACATAGTGAATCAATATTTTTTCAATAAAAACTCAGTAAGCTATCTACAGAATTTGAAATCTGTTGTGCGCACATTAGTTTCCTTTGTGCGCTGGTTGAAAAAACGTGAGTGAAAGTGCACACATACACAACCTAGAGGGAACTATTGTTATGATATACTGCCACGAAAAGGTTATTCCGGGGTCAAACACCTGCGCGGAAATGTAAGTGACCCGGTCACCTTAGGAAATAGGTATATGCATGGGTGTCCAAAAAACAGGATGTGGAAAGCAGAAATGACACCTGCGTGGGCGTTTGCAAAACCTATAAAGCAGACCCAAACAGAAAACTCAGGGGACTCAGCAGAGAAGCAGATTGCCTAAGCCAAGCTGGAAGGCATGAGACTGCTGTCCCTGTTGGGGACAGACTGATGGTTCTCCTTATCTCTCTCATACTCTTCATTCTCCGGCCGACGAATTGTATACTATGAAATAAAAATAGGTCACATATTTTTACAACCAGTCTTCGAGTCCTTCCTTCCTTTCTCGACAAGTCCAGGACATTCACCCCGCTATGCAACACTATGATGAGGAGGGTGGTTAGCAACCAGTAGGAATACAGATTAGATCTATTAAAGGGCAGATGAACTCCAACAGCTAGCTAACTAGAGATGCCGTCTCGATAAAAATTGTGGGAAAATTGCGAAGAAAGCAACAGAAAACCACTCTAGTATCCCTCCCACCATCATGGCACAATTTACAAATATCAGACAACGGTGTGAAGGGAGTCAGTTTCCTTGGAACTGATTCCTCGCCCAGTAAGGACGACCATATGTGGCAGATTTTGCCTGACCATCATCCAATGAGTGTCTGCAACAAGGAAAATTTTGAGCAAATCGATGGTGGAATGAGATGCAGAGGCACAGAGAGTGGTCATAAAGGAGCAATAATGGCTGAAAACAATAAAGAAAGGAAGCTGTGGAGAGCCATGATTATCAACGTCCTGACATAGAGAAGACATTAGAGATTAGTTTTAATACCAGTTGTAGCAAACAATATTACGAATACTATTAGTATAAAAATAGTAGCAAGTGGACAGTACTTAGTGATCTAAATATGATAGCAGGTCAGAGCTGGACTTATCTATACTTGTTAATAGGTCAAGTGGTTTTCCTGGTAGAGTTCAAGTCCAGAAGGCCAAAATTAAGTCTCGGGCTATTGTGTTGCATCCGAAATGAATCATGGTCAGCATTACAAACTTTCCTTTCCCTTGGTGGAACACTTAAGGAAAAGACTTGACCACTGACTTCAAGTTTGCAAAGCGAGGATTATTCTCAGTACAGAAACTTGGATTTGTTTTAGCATTAAAATTGCTCCTGAGCTGTGGATTTTACAAGTATACAAATTTTTTAAAAGAATCTCTTCCATTCCGGAAGCGTCAGTGGAAGATATCTTTTTTTTTTTAAATTTGGTGATTGTTTTTCAGGACGGTTTACATTTCCTTCGGGATGGTTAAAATTGTTCTTCAGACAATTCCCGGATGGTTCAGGGATGGTAGTGGATAAAGTTAGTCGGGAGCCCTGACGAGTTTAGTTGCATTTGGACTTGTGAAGTGATGTGGGTTTTCTTTTAGTTATATTAAGTTTATGTTGTAACCCTAAGATAAAATGGATTGTTTATTATATGTCAGTGGGTCATGAGGTTATTGTCACCTTTTGTTGGGCTGTGATCACTAAAAAGTCTGAATTTTCAAAAAACAATTGTGAACACTCAACAGGGGGCATTCTTAAGATGATAACTCCCCTTAAGAATGCCCTCTGTTGAGTGACCAAGGGTGATAGCTCCCCTTAAGAATGCCCTCTGTTGAGTGACCAAGGGTGATAGCTCCCCTTAAGAACGCCCTCTGTTGAGTGACCAAGGACGATAATTCCCCTTAAGAATGCCCTCTGTTGAGTGACCAAGGGTGATAACTCAAAAATTTTAAAAAACACAGTTTGAATTATGAATTCAATTCGTAATTCACGACGGGGTTCATGCCTTTCCCAAGAGCATAAACAGCCTCAGACAAAATTTGAACTCAATGTACTAAATGTTACTCCAGCGAACACTTCCTATTACAATAACAGATCCTTGGTTTATTGTGATAGATTAAACAGAAAAAATATGTATAAATCAACACAGGCCTCACCCCATTATAACGCGGGTGTTGGGATCCAAGAAAGCCAACACTGTGTTATAACCAAGCCACAATCAATTTAGCTATTTTGGAGTTAGATCCAGCTATTTTCAAGCTAAATCTAGCTATTTTCAAGCTAAGTCTAGTTATTTTCAAGCTAAATCTAGCTATTTTCTAGTTTAATATTTCGAGGTCCACCATCCACCCGCGGTATAATGCGAACCGCACTATAAAGAACCAGGTTATAATGGGGGAGTCCAGTACAAAATTGTTGATGCTGTTCTATTAAACTTTTTCTAGTAAACTGATACACAAATGAGAAGTGAACAGCTGTCAGAAAGGGACACACAAAACAAAGATGGAAGAAATAGGGGTCCGTTATGTGACAGTAGGTAACAAGAACCTTTCTAAGAATATAATCTAGTGCACTTAATTGGCGGATGTCTGGGTCTGAAAAAGGTTCTGGGTCAGGAAATACCCAACATAAGCAAGAATTATCCTCTAGAAGCAGGGAAGTGTCTAATGGGTTATCTTTTATTCTAAACATCCTGTCCATATTTAAAGATAGCTAAATAAACCATGAATAAACACTCTTGTAGAATATAACCCCCCCAACGGGCTGAGAAATGAACATGTTGGAGTGACATTTATTACAAAACAGTTGGTCAGGGTAAAGGAATCCTCCCTATAGTGGTCAGACTTGTACTTTTAATGTAACTAAAAAACTAAACTAGCT
>VCCN01002007.1:5329565-5346747 GCA_006491835.1 Architeuthis dux
TTGAACAGCACAGAAAATTGTTGAACAAATTAACTACACTATTCAATATATACCTATACCTATCAATCTATATATATATCTTGGTTCTAAATGCTAGACATAACACACAAAGAAACTAAACGCACATATATACACACAAAGAGAGATTTGTGTAAGTCAATTGCCATGGCAACCATATTCCCAACCTCCAATTATGGCTGTTCATCTACTTATTCCATCCCATGTGTTTCAGGTCAGCCGATCCAGTTTTTTCTTTTCATACCTTGCTCTACTTAAGGCAGTAGGTATACATAAAAGGTAGGTAACAAAAGATATGCAGCGGGTGTGGCAGAATTAAGGCCAATTAAACAGATGTGGAATGAATGATATTCATATTTACAACCCCTCACACAAACTCAGAAAAAGCGCCCCACATATACAGGTCTGATTAGTCACTCAATAGAAACTGTCATATGACCATGACCAACATGTTGGGGGTGATCAATTAAAAAATTGGAAAAAGGGGTGATCAATGAATAACTTATTTCTCTCACCTTTTGTTGAGCATTGATCACTAAAAAAAGTCTGAATTTTCAAAAAACAAGCTTGAATGCAGCCGGACACAAACTAAGGGACCAATTTAGCATAAACTTACCTTCCATATTAAACCCCCACTAAAATCCTATTAAGTTTTTTCTAGACATAATAAGGAGTAAATGTTTAAATTTTCAGCCCTCTAGCTGCATTGGGGTGGCCTGTATGTGTGATATTATAGCCAGCCAGCCAGCCAGACTGACTTGAAAACTGAAGAAACTTATGTTGACAGTTTAAGTGACAGTTTAGGTTGATGGTTTCTAATACATAACACAAGAATATATATTACTACCACACATAGAGCACACCCACTTTCAAATAGTCGTACAATTTTACAATTGATGGACAATGATATCTCAGACAAGTCAGAAATGGTGAGTATCTTCTTAGACACTCTGATACCTTCATGCTGTGTTGAGCAGTGGTACTAGGTGAGTGTATGAATGTTACCAGAGATATCTCCCCAAAACACGATGATCACAGCCTCTGAATAATAAAGATATCAGAGCACAAAATAAATTTGTTTGGATCTCTATGTTTATCTTTACATACAGTATTCCTACATAGCCCAATATGTTGTATACTAACTGACCTCTGTCAAGGTTGACAATAGGTGAAATAGTTTATTACTGCCTGGGTAGTAAGACGGTTGTAGGAGAGTGGTTAGTATCTCACCTATTCTCTTCTGTGTCAACCATCATTGAATACCAGCAACAAGACATTTTTGACAAGATATATAGTGGTGGGAAAGAGTGCAGTGATATGGATTCATGCCTTTCCCAAGAGCGTTAGTACTACAAGAGCATTAGTAAGTGAACACAAGCAGCCTCAACCGAAATTGGCATGGTAATTCTGTTTTCTGTACTGATAATGTTACACTACATCATACTTCATATATAATAACTTCAGACAGTGACTGTTACCAAAAGAGCAACAGTGCCTTCAGCAAAGATGATGACCCACAAGTTTGGCATGGTTTTGTAGCTTAAACATCATTACCACTAACTCAGGGCACCCCAACAATACCACATGATATCTTCATTCTTTATATTACAAGTTAATTTAGGTATGTCAAAGTCAAGTTGGCAATAAAAACTTGACATCCTACTTCAATAGGAAATAAATGTGTTATGCAGGCATAGCTAGAGATTTGGGAGCCGGTGGGGGGGGGGCTTGGTTGCTTTAGGGCTCACTCAAGGAGCCAAGCCCCTCCCTCCCTCCAGGCCCCCAAATCTCTAGCTTGTTGCTGTTTATTAAATTTGTTGATAGACTTCAACCTGTACTCAGGAGACAAAATGCACTTATTCATCCATCGCTTTCACTTTGCTATACCTAAAAAGTGAATAGATTCTTATTTGTGGCTTTAGACCTGTGCATGTACCATCGAATGTTACATACCTTGGTCAAAGCCTGTCCTTGAATTACTGTAACCCTAGATAAGATCAATTTTGACAGTCCCTGATATGACAGATTTATGTTACATGACTAGTTTGGTGGGATTACTATTATTTCATTATTTCTCCAACATTTAGTGGTATTTGATGAAAAAGGAAAATTTGCAATAAACAGGTGTGCAGTATCACTTCTTAATTGGTAAAAAACAACTCCAAAAGCTGAATTATTATTTACGCAATTTATGTATGTACAAATATATCCTTGTTATTGTATAATGTCAGAAGAAATGCAGTAAGTGAACTAAAATTTATAAAGCTTTTGGGGGCTGCCCTCCATCCCCTCTGCCAGGCATGTCGACAGAGTGATTTATCATTCCATGATGGAACAGATATGGTTCTGGGGTCCCAGAAGTAATCCTGAAGATGTAAATGTATTTAGTCCTATGTGACAGGTGTAGTCTATATTTAACCACAGACATACTTCAGTGTATTGGGATACCAGTTAGCCAAGGATATTGTAGTAATTATGAAACAACACACACATATATACTTTGGTTTATTTGGTCCGACCATGACCTGGCTATATATTTGCACAGACACATATATATATATTTTTTGTTTTTACAAAAAGGTGAAGGTTGTTAACAGGGTTATAAATGAATTAAAATCAGTATATTAACATTAGCCTCTTAAAGGTAATGCTTGAAGAACATCGAAAAGCTGTAATCCATAGAGAGACTATGAAATCAGGCATGGCAGATCATTAGTGGAGAGCAAATGAAGTTAGAATAATAGAGAACAACAATTGAAAGAATCAGACATTAGGCTTAAAGGCTACACAATTCCACAACTTGATTGGGACAATTGCTTAGTGGATAAAGGCATTATTTAAGTCTAATTACCTGGTGGTCATGGGTTCAATCCCTGAATCAGGTAATAAAAGTCATATACTCTCAATGGAAAGCGCAAAAGCGACCAGGGCTTGAAATTAAAGTCGTTCCAGGATGGTAAAAATGTGTTTGGGACAACAAATATCTTCCCCAGACAAAAGTGATTTTTTTTTTTTAAAATCACTTCTGTCCTGGAAGCATCCGGGGAAGATATCTTTTGTCTGTGGTCAAGAATTATTGCAAACATTCCTGACATAATAAGGCTATTATATGTATAATTATTTCAAGAAAGTGATGCATAATGAAATAATAGTACCAAACTAGTCATGCAACATATATATCTGTCTGATCAGGGACTGTCAAAATTAATCTTATCTAGGGTTGCAGTAATTCAAGGACAGGCTTGGACCAAGATATGAAACACTCGATGGTACATGCACAGGACTAAAGGCCACAAATAAGATTCTATTCACTTTTTAGGTATAGCAAAATGAAAGTGATGGATGAATAAGTGTATTTTGTCTCGTGAGTGCAGGTTGAAGTCTACCAACAAATTTAATAAACAGCAACGAGCATACCCAGGCTGTGTTGAATGCTGTTAAACAGTGCTAGAACCTGTCAGTCACATGCAAATATTGTAGCTGCAAAGATAACATAATCTGCATGTGGTCTGCAAGCTTTGCAAAGAACACTTGTGCTTGAACAAAGACAGAAACGGTTTTGTGGCATAACACACCCCATAAAATTAGCCTGTTTTTGGTCTGCACAATAACATTTTAAAATCAACCCGGATGTGTTATTCTTTTTGTCAATATCAATTTTTTGTATCTATTTATTTTATTGAATGTTATTGTTATTCTTTAATTCTATGTTTTGTTTAACTTTCTACTTTAATTTTTAATTTTTTAATATTTTCCATTTTTGGTCACTTTTTTGGCGAGACACCATATATGATCACTTCATCAGAGGGGTTTTTCCCTCCATAAACAAAAAGATTTCCAAAAACTTGCAACTGAAAATATCATGTAATCAGGTCTAGCTTAACATACAAAAAGGTTATTTTGATATCTAAAATATTTTTAGGGGTGCCCAATAAAGGGTCCATTTAGGGGGGTCCCTATAAAGGGTACATTTAGTGGTAAAGGGTTAATTAGAGTGAGCAGAAAGAAGAAACATTGACGAGAACTGCGGACTGTTGTCTCATCCAGACAAAGGGCTTTACTCAACTCCTGTCGTATGACATGGAGGTGCGGAGTTGCGTAACGGTTACAGGATCAGCAGACCAAGTTTGAGTTTTGGATAAGGCTGTTCACTTCAAGCTAATGCCCTTTGGAAAGGCATGAATATACTTCTCCCCCAGCTATGGGTAAATAGCAGGAAAGTTGGAACCCTTTAGCCCTGTAACGCAGTCCATCTAAGACAAGTGTTTCTCAACCTTTTTCAGCCCACCGCCCCGACCCCCTATGACACCTAACTACATGTCAAAGTAGTAAGTACAGATCAATGAATTTCTAAGCAGATACAACTACACAACAGCCATTTGTAAATCAGAATCATAGATGTTTATGGAATCTCCATAACGCCCCCTCTAGAAACCCAAACGCCCCCTTAAGGTCCTTAGTCACCACAATGCCCCCTTGAAACAAACCAACCTCTCCACCAGGGGCGGCGGGGGGCTCTAGCACCCACGTTGAGAACAACTGATCTAAGAGAAGGTTACTCTGACAGGAAAAACCTACAGCTTGGCAGACGCCATATCTGGTCCCTAGCCCGGGTTGGTATTGGAACTAGCAACTCCACTCTGTAAAACCTATTTGCTCCTGACACCGCAATAGAGTGGTTGGGGCCCTATATTATATACTAAATTGTTTATTCCTGTAAACTCCTTGTGGGGCATAAGGCCTCAACCACGCGGTTTCAGGAGCAAATAGGTTTTACAGAGTGGAGTAACCTTCTCTTAGATCAGTGGTTCTCAATGTGGGTGCTAGAGACCCCCCCCTCCCTGGTGGGGGCATTGGTTTGTCTCAAGGGGGCATTGTGGTGACTAAGGACCTTAAGGGGGCGTTTGGGTTTCTAGAGGGGGCGTTATGGAGATTCCATAAACATCTATGATTCTGATTTACAAATGGCTGTTGTTTAGTAGTATCTGCTTAGAAATTCATTGATCTGTACTTACTATAACATTTTTCTTAATAAAACCTTTGAACTGAATGTTGATGTTTCTCTTTATAATGACAAGATACCACACAGCTCTAAAAATCTGTGTTGAGTACTTCTCATAATTAAACTACAACTATAAAAATGATGAAAAAACTTCTTTTTTTATCATTTGAGTGAAAAAAATAATTCTTTTTTACAGATCAAAAACCTGAATTATAATTAATCAAATAAAACTAAAAATCTGCCGGAAAAAAAATTATTTTACTTAATTTTCCTGTTTTTTTAATCACAAAGTAAGAGTTCTGTTCCAGCAGTTCCTTGATATTATTCTAAAAAAGGTAAACATAATTAGTATCTCGAGGGATAAAATTTGTAAAATGTGTAAAAATCAATGAAAGCATGAATCATCAAATTAATAAAAGGTGGGTGAGGAATCATATGGAAAATATTATTCTTCTCCGAAATTTGGAATGGAAAATTTTCTTTTTAAATTCGTGTTAACTCTTTCCTCACTGGCAGCCATATTTGATTACTGTCTTCTCTAACAAAGTGCCTTGTGCCCTGAAACTAATTTAACAGCCTGTTGCTGAACAAAAAAATACAATGGGCAGTAAATAAATTGCTATATCTGTTTTAATATTAAATGTAAGTTAAATTTTCAGTGATTGTTCCCAATGTATCACTTCTAAGTCCGGTGAAATAAAAACCATGGAAAAGTTAATTGAAATAGATATTATCGATTGATTGGCATTGTCATGATTTAAATTTGTGTATGGTTTAAATTTAAACATGTTATTAAGTAAATTCTTTTTATCAATTTTTATCATTTTTTAACAAAGTTTTGTTGTTTATTTTCAATATCAATTATCACGCCTAGAGGAAAGAGTTAAATAAATAAGTATCGAAAATGTTATTAAAATCGAATAATATGATGATTTTTGCCTGGTTTTTGATTTCTTACGTGTCGATTTCACGCTGCAATTTTCGACCATTTTATTCATACATACTTAAGAAGAAAACCTTCAAATTTGATAATCCGCTTCGTAGCGGTCATCCTAATGTGTGTGTAACACTCATCTGATAATCATAATCAGATTAATTATTCGATAGATATGACTCATCTTTGTAGACTTTGTAGCCAAGAGAAGTCAAATGCGGGAAGTCATCACAACACACACTTTGTACGTTTTTCTTGCTGATCTGTTTTATTAAGATAAAATTTGTGATGTATAAGAATATAAGGTGATCGTTGCTGGAACGCCCATAAACCTATGTCGGTGTTTAACCAGCATTAGAGAGGCTCCACAAGTCATACAACAAAGGCTCCAGAAGGTATTATTTTCTTATTAAAAAGTATAATTAAACAACATATTCATCAGAAATTAACGCCATAATGAAATTAAAGCATGTCTTCATCAGATTGTGCACCATGAATTCGTCAGTTTGCTACGTCAGATGGTTCACTGTTTCCATCGTACCTTGAATTCACAGTGCGCAATCTGATAAAGACATACGTTTAATTTCAATATTGCGTTAATTTCTTATGAATAAGTTGTTTAATTATACTTTTTAATAAAAGAATTATACTTTTTGGAGCCTTTGTATGACTTTTGGAACCTTTCGTTTCCTGGTTAAAAATGAATTCGTCAGTTTGGTACGTCAGATGGTTCACTGTTTCCATCGTTCGTACCTTGACGAATTCATAGTGCACAATCTGGTAAAGGCATCCGTTTAATTTCAATATTGCGTTAATTTATGATGAATAAGTTGTTTAATTATACTTTTTAATTTTAAAAAAATGTACTTTTTGGAGCCTTTGTATGACGTTTGGAGCCTCTATGCTGGTTAAACACCGCCATAGGTTTATGTACGTCAAAGCAAAGATTACCGAATATAAATATTAGAGTGACTACCACTACCAATACTTTTTTGTGACAGTACGTCTCTCATTCGTTATGGTAAAAGTTTGATGGAGGTCAAGCCTTTAACTCGTCTTATAAAACGTGTCTTGTGTATATGATCCTAAACATATGTTGCTATCAGTTACATCAAGAGACAGACGTAAAAAAGCAATTATTGCAACTTTCTTTCCGAAATCCCCGTTTCTTTAGGAATCCGGAAAGATATCTTTCCTCAAATACCCCCTCTCTCATAACATGACCAAGATTCCAGGGAAAGGAGGAAAGAAGTCATTTAAAAAAAAAAGTTTTAAAAAAGTAGTAATGAACAAACAACGGGCACCAAGAGGAGACAGAAGTCGTGAAAAGAAAATAATCTTTTTTTCTGGCGATGAAGAAGTACAGACAGCAAAGAGAAGTGTTTAGTTTAGATGTTGAATTTTTTTCCCGTGATGTGATTGTGTAGGCTAGGACAAAATTCCACCATCTCTTTTCCATAAGATATAGAATTTCCACACATAACCCAAATAATCCTCATAGACAGGCCCGGGCAGAGGGGGGGGGCTAGGTGGGTCAGTTCAGTTGGCATGGGCCTACGATTTTCAGGGGGCCTACGATTTTCAGGGGGCCTACTCCAGACTTATAAATCGTTCTAGTTCTTTTATTCCGTTCTGTTACTTGTAAGCACATCACTATATCCATAGATATACATAATCATATGTATTTAGCACTGATTACAAAATACATAATAAGCAGTTTGAAATGGGGCCTATTACCAGATAGCTCTGCACATAGAAAAGTAAGTAACCCACAAAAAAACGAATCTGATTATATGACTACTACTCTTAAGAACAACAGTTTAACATTCTGAGGGTCCTAGACTCGAGAAAGAACAGGCATAGTCTTTATTTTTTCTTAGTGTGGTGGACATTGCTTTTTTCTTCTTTTTGGTGAAATTAAAAATATAAAATACTTTTAAGAAAAACAAACATCTTTTAAGAGAAAACTTGTGTAGGAACTCCCTAACAAGTTTGAATTTAATTTCAACTGTCAATTTTTCTGTGTCAAAATTCTTTTTACAAAGTTGACAATATATAAAATAGTTAGGACTTAGGTCAATAGACACAAAAAACAGAAATCTCAACCGTGGACTGGAAGGGATAAATTCCAAACTGGGAACATATTGTTCTAATTAGGAGAAATAATTGATAGACGAGACCTTAAGTGTCGTTTTTCATTCGAATATTTTCTCTTTTTATAAATCAATCTTTATTATTATTGGATGAAGTATTGTAAATACACCACTTTTATGAAAGGTGTGTTACAATACTTCATCCAATAATAATAAAGATTGATTTATAAAAAGAAAAGACTATTAGATATAATATGTAAAAACAACATAAATATGGCGCAGAGTCGGTTGTAGGGAGTGAGTTTATAAGTGTAAATCAGCATTTCTGCTAGTGCTAATCCATGGAGTCTTCGTGGCCGATTAGTAAAAGCAGCTAGGCGTAAACTAGTCTCCCTCTGGCAATGACGGTGTGAGTTCGATTCTCACCGAAGGCTTACTCCTTATTTCCGATTGCGCTGTTATTTGTTGCCATAGAAAGAATGGCCCGAATTAATAAGTTGTATAAAAACAACTCAAATTAGGATTAAGGTAAAAACTAGTCAAATTTAATAAAAAGTAGTGTGTTACAATACTTCCTTCATCCAATAATAAGTGGCCCGAATTAATAAGTTGTATAAAAACAACTAAAATTAGGATGACGGTAAAAACTAGTCAAATTTAATAAAAAAGTGATGTATTTCCTCTTTTTCTTTGTGTTTATTTTTTTAAAAAAGAAAACTGTCTCAAGGAAGTTTATATGCTGCTGTTTAGCATTTTTTTTGTTTTTAAGACGAAACCCGCAAACAATAATACACAATTATTATAATTGTAACTTGTCAAAAACTGTTACAGCTACCATTACCTCCATGTTGGTATAGAAAAAAATAACAAAACCCCTAAAATGGGTGATGAAAATATCTTTTTGTTACTCTTCTAACAAACATTAAATCTACTATTTTGAGCCATCAGTATGAATTTTGTTTTAAAATTCACCCCCACAGGGGATGCTTTTTCCTTCTTTAAGTGGTGAGTTGGTACATTAAGTTTTGTTGTCGTGTCTCCCTATCCCAAATGGACATCACTAAAACACTTAGGAGGAGGGGCTTTGTTTTTTCACTAAGAAGAGATTAGTACCCTTTCTCTGTTAATCACTTAGACTTGGCCTAGATACCCAAACCTTTTGTTTTTCTTTATTTATGACTCTGCCTTTACTGGGTGCCTCAGACTTGTGTTCGAGTGTCTGATTAATCTAAACTTAGAAAATAAGAACACCTCGTCTTGGGACTGTTGTAAGCAGCAGGATAACCTCTCAAACCATTACTACTGTAGTGAGTGATTCGTATCTCACTAATACCCTCAGGAAAGGCATGAATCCATTTCTCCTTTCGCTTCTTCGTCCCATCGCCAGATATCTTGATAAAATATCTCGTCAATGGCATGAAACAGTGGTTGATGAGGAGAGAGGGTGAGTGAGCTCTTAGGCAAATAACTATCCTATAATTAATTGTGCACCCTGCCCAAAACGTGGGGTCCAACACGCATACTCGTGGGCGTGGACAAAGAATTACGACCAATGCCCAAAAGGCGAACCAGAACCAGTGTTCCCAACTCAAAAAATAATTTCGCGCTAGTTTAACTGCTAAAAGCGCTAAATTCTTTAAAAATTGCAAAAATGGCCAAAAACCACCAAAAAGACACTACAAATAGTCAAAAATAGCCAGAAAATGGCAAAAATGTTTTAGATGCTCAAATCAAATGTTCAAATGTTATGCTTTCTCCCTTTATTTATTTATTTATTGGGGGGAAGAGGTGATGCTCGTGAAGTATTCTGATCTAGGAGCATTATTACCCTTAGTTTTTCATTTGTTCAATTAGAAAATATTTGTCTGAATTTTCTTCAAAGTCACATTGTGGGAAAGAGTGGTTACAAAAGAGCAAGGCAAAGTTTGTCAAGGAAGAACATATTAGAAGAGAAAAAATAAATCATAAGAAGATTTAGATATAGATATATGGTTGCTTTTATATTTAGATGTGGGATTTGGTGAAAATTAATTTGATGCTAGATTTAAGTCCAAATCGTGATAGGCTAAGTAGATCAATGTTAAGTTTTCTTGTAAAATTATTCCAAACAGTAATGCATTTTTTGGTAATTGAGTTTAATCCATATCTAGTTGTTATGCAAGATGGAACATAGAGGCATCCCAGTTTGGAGCCTTTTGTACTTTAATGAATGAATTTCATTCGTTTGTTTGAAATATGCAAACGTGGTAATTTTGCGACTTTTGCGCCGAGCACTGCCAAAACGCGAAACGCGCTATATCGGCAACACTGTCCATGACTCTCCCCTTTCAGTGCAATGGGGAGGTACAGCCCTCGAGTTGGAATCCCCAGAACCAGGCTAGCTTCGTTTATGTTGTGTCTCGCCCGAAGATGAAACACGACTGGTCCTCAAAAGGCCGGGAAGTAAACTGTGCCAAGATTCAAGCTTAGTAGTATGTGCCCCGTGGAGCAGTGGTTAGCTAGGTAGTCTTTCACACCATTACTACTATACGAGTGAGTTCGATCCTCACTAGGTGCCTCACGTTTCAGACTAAGCTTAGCAGTAAATACATGATCGATTCATCGTGGATCAAGGGTTGTTGTTGTTACTAAGGTAATCTCACAGGCCATTACTACTGTAGTGAGTTTGATTCTCTCTAGCTGCCTCACACTTGTGGTCTTCTGTTGTACTAAGTGTAGCTTAGTAATAATTTATGGTCAGTGGGAAATGGAAAAGTGCCCACCAGGAAAAGTACCCATCGGAAGAGTGCCCATCACGAATTTTTGAAGGGAGGGAAAGTGTTCATTAAAACATAATTTAATTAATGTATATTTGTGTTTTTTACACGAACATTTTATTATGTTTTGGCACGGCTTCTATCAGGTTTTATTCTTGGCACAACTTAGCCAAGGTGGTTCCGATTGGAATTATGGGTATGAAATAAAAGTAAACAATTTAATAAACAATATTATAATGTATCTATACCCCATTGTTTTCCTTTCATGAATTCTCTTATTTCTTTCATGAATTCTCTTGGGGGATCCCGGAAAAGTGCCCATCAGGAATTGGGCACTTTTCCTGATGGGCACTTTTCCGGTGGGGAAATGTGCGCTGGATCCCCAGCCACACTGTACTTAGCAACCATCAGGCTGCAATAGTGTTTTGCTTGGGTTTGACACTTTTGGGCGACGCTAATGAATGGGAATGATATTTTAATTCTTCACAGTAATCATTGAATAGATAAGTAAAGTAGATAAAACGAGCCAAGAAAGTCTACAGTTGACAGTTGTTGTTATTGTTTATTTTTGCGATATAAGTGCAGTCCTTAAAAAGAGGTGCAGCACTCCCTCCTACAGAGCTAGGCTACTAGTGTTTTTTATCAGCCTCCCCACGACGGCAAATTTGACACACGGTCGGATTAGGAGAACGTGCATGTAGGAGGGTGGGGGTGGAGATCCCAAATCCCCATGACTAGAGACCTCAGGAGGGAGAGAATCCCAAGTCCCTGTCACTGAGACAAATGTCATGAGGGCCAGGATTGTGATACTTCCCTCCCTGGAAAGCGCTTTATTTTCGCAGGTCGCAACTCATTCTCGCGGTCCCGAATTACCTACTCCTACCCCTACCCGGAACCTGACCCCAACCCTACCCCTAACCCTAACCTTGTGCAACAGGAATGATGGCAATGTTGGAATATGAGATACGAAAATAAAGCAATACTAGTTCTGTAGGAGGGGCCGCATTACTGAAATTGTACCTATTTTTGTTAGTCATTTTATAAATTCAAAGTAAAATATTAGTCAGCGATTTTATTTTTTCTTTAACAGGAAAACTTTCTACTGTTTTCCGCGTCCTTTTCTGCGGTTTTATCGTGTTTTTACTCATCATGTATTCTTTTTAGTTACTTCTAAAGTTATTTCTTTGTAGTTATGGAAGTTTTTCTTTCTTTCTTTCTTTCTTTCTTTAAACAGTGATTAAACACATCCGTGTTTTTAAAACCTGACCGTCAAATAATCATTTGCGTCACCACAGGCGTTATTATTTAAAAAAAAAAAACGTCAACAACAAATGAATGAAGAAAGAAAGAAGTGACCTAAAAAAGTTGGTTAGATAAGGGGGGGGGGTCTTGTAGTACGTTTTTCCCAAAGAACCTGACCAGCTGATTATGAAGCAGTCTTGCCAAGTGTGTGCGTTTTTTTATAGCTAAAGCTGTCTTTAAAAATAGCTAAAATCGGCTAAATTTTATATATGTTAAATGTTATGTATTCATTTAAAGCCAATCAAATAAAATAATTGTGTACTAAGACGCCAGAACAAATTATTGTTAAAAATTGAACATTTTTTAAATTTTTTTATTAAACTTAAATCAGAGTCAAAATTTGGAGCATTATTGTCAAGTGTAAAAAATAATGATTAAGGCTATCGTAGATTTTTATTGGCTAAATTAGGAAAATATCAGCCAAATCTAGCCTGAAAATGGTTAATTTGGCAACCCTGTGATGAAATGAGTTTGAGTACCGCCGAAGCCGAAACAAGAAATAGTTAAAATAGATATTAGTGCTGCTTGTTATTGGCAGTTGCCGTCGGTAACTGAGGCTAAACAAACATCTATTGGTCCTTGAATATATAACAAGCTAGCTTAGGAGAAACAATTCACACTAAAATAAAATAAAAATTAAAAAAATGTCGTCTTTGTCCAGCTTTGATGAATAATATGCTTTGTAACTTCTGATACTTAATATTGCGAGTAGTAGTATAATGCTAGAAATGATATATATAAAAAATCAGGGTCAAACTTGGCAACTGTAAAAATAATGATAACATACCGATTTTTAACTACAAAAAGCGGGGGTCGCATTATATTCGAGATCGCGTTGTACTCAAGTAAATACGGTAGTAACTAGTTCAATATTTTTCTGGTTTTGTAGTCAGTACGATTTACAATAAAGTTTTAACATCACTTTAGCGAGTAAATGAAAATAAAATGTGTATTCAAGCTTAACTTAGCTTCTAGACAATTTAACTTTTATGTTTATTATTTAATATTTACTTTTGGTGGAAAGATTAATTCAAGGCAAGAGAAAATGAAAATAAAATGTGTATTCAAGCTTAACTTAGCTTTTTACTACTTCTAGACAACTTAACTTTTATGTTTATTATTTAATATTAACTTTTGGTAGGGAGATTAATTCTTCTTTACTTATAAAACATTTTATAATGTTTTTCAGTCATTATTAGTCACTAGTCAGTAGTCAGTCAGTGTTTTCAAATGACCAAGTGTCATTTACACAGTCATAATTTCAAAACAAAAACATCTTTTATTTAAACAACTTTTCTCTTTTTTATTTTCACTACACTAAATACTTCGTCACACATGGTTTAATTTTGATTTACAACATCAATAATAAGAAATCGTGACTTTTTTTATTTGATTAGGTCACTTTACTTCAGTTTGCGAATTTAGATGTTTTTCATCTGTTTTAGTTGCGTCTAGAAATTGCTATTTAGATGATTTTTAATAAAATAAGTAATATTCTTTTGTAATTTATAGTAATAAAATAAGTAATATTTTTAATAAATTAAGTAATATTTTAATAAAATAAATGTTGAAGATTAAAGTCACATTTAATTTATCAATACTATGTAATATATTCCTCAATTTTAGATATATCTGGAGAATGTAGATGTTTCTAGGTGTTTTTCTTTTACTTAATTTTAGATGTAAATTGTGAAAATAAAGTTGGCAACACTGCTGTCTGTTGGCCACAATATAACAAACTGTTTAACAGTGACACTAACAATAAATATCATCTTAGTGAATTTTTGAAGCTTTTAGTATTAATATTTACCAAAACAGAAAAAAAGACAAATATAAATGTTAAAGAGTAGTAAAGTACAGAAATTTACTAAAACCCTAAAACTTGTCATTATTATGGGAGTGACAACTTAACTAGTACAAAAAGTTGTTTGTAGTATATAGTAGTAGTATAGTTTGTTATTTATAGCTAAAGTTGTCTTTAAAAATGGCTAAATTTTATATATTTTAAATGTTATATATCATATACTCATTTAGAGCCCACTCACTTATCAAATAAAATAACTACATACTAAGACTCCAGAACAAATTATTAATACAAAATTGGACACTTACTTTGATTAAACTTATTTTTATCGGCTAAATTGGGAAAATAACAGCCAGATCTAGCCGGAAAACGGCTAATTTGGCAACATTGGATAGTACTTGTACTACTAAAAATGTGTCTGTCCTAAGTCAGTGTATTTTCTTTTTATTTATTTTTGGTAGGACCCAAGAATAATTGATGCTTTCGAAAAGGCTTTTTAAAAAAGCAGATATGATTTCGTTCATAACTTTATTAAAAATGTGATCTTTACAGACAAAAAGTGTTATTTAACGTCTTACTTACTGAGAAGAAATTGTAAGGAAAAATTCTGCCAAAAAAAGTCCTTGCTAAAAAGATTTTACCTATATATTTACATTTTTGTCTTTATTGTATCCAAAAATGTCTTTAAAGTTTTGGACTGTAGTAGCCATTTGTTTTCAAAGCTATAGAAAAAAATGTTTTAGATTTTATTTTTATTTCCATTTTTAGGAGGCATTTAAATGCTTTTTACCCCACAAGACTTTCCAAGTTTTAACTTTCTTTCTAGCAACTTTTTTTTTCAATAAAAAAACAGAAATCCATTTCTACAAGACTTTCCAAGTTTTAACTTTCTTTCTAGCAACTTTTTATCAATAAAAAAACAGAAATCCTTTTAATTATTAAAAACTTGGTTACAGTACTTCATCTCTAATGATACCTCAATTGAGGTAAGCATTGAGGTATATTAGATGAAGTTTGAAATTGTAACCAAGTTTTTATTAATTATGACTACTTATTTATCTACATCTTAATTTTTAAATATGTAGTCAAAATAAAAACAAACAATTTTAAATAAAAATGTTTAGCGAACATAAAATATATGAAATTATAAACACAGGAAGAAAAAAAAGAAAAATATTCTTGTGTAGAGAGACTAAAACTGCAAGTCTTTAATGAGTCTCAATAAAATGGTTGATTTTGTTTTGAAGAAAGCATTTCTGGTTTGTTGGAGGGAATTTGGTGTCAAGATTTTGTTTTTAAAAAGTAAAAAACGGAATTCAAGTTCAAATTTACATGAAAGCAAATCTTGGAAAATATGAAAGAAATAACACAAATACTTGAAAAATGCAGCTTTTCTTTAAAAGATCTTAGAACTTGTTTTTTTTAAAGACCAAAGAAGTTGGTTATAAAACAAACAAAAACATGTGATTTTGGCTTCAACGTCTTCAAGACATAAATACTTCTAATTCACACTACACAGTGAATGCTTTTTTGTTTTGTTTTTTATAACTTTATAGACATTATTCACTTTCTTTTTAATTAATGATCTTTAAAAAATAAAAGGGCAAAATATTAATTCCTCCCTCCATCTCTAACAAAACACCCCACAAAGATTTAAGAATCTATTGACCTCAATAACAACTTTAGCTTTTCTTAAAGTAAAGAGAAATGAGGAACTAGGTTTAAAATAAAAACTAAAACTTAATTGTTCTTAAGCCTTCATGACAGTTAAAATCTACGTTCCACAAAAATTTGAATTTGTTTTACACTTTTTAGATCGATTTTCGAGTAAATAAACCAAGCAATGGGTCTTTTTTTAGCAATCACTACTGTATTTTTCAACATTGACAATATAAGGTTTTATTTTCAACAATTTTTCTTTAATTGTGTTATACTCAACAATAACTGGGTTGCAAACTTTATAACACTTTAATTCTAGATAAAAACGAATGCATTATTTATTGGTGTTTTCGTGTGGATGGATCATAGCATGCAGAAACATTGAAATCTATGTTAATTGTATGTATTTATTTAGTCTGTTTATCCGAATATTGAAATGTATGATATTACCGAAACTGGGTGAACTTACTTTTCAATTAAACTGATTTCATAATCACAAACAAGTAAACAACACAACAACCCTTACACAAAAAAAGATATCAGTGTTTTGAGTTTGTTTACAAAAAAAAAGGTAATACGAAATTGACAGTGACGAGTGACACGTGTGTTGTGTAACAACTGGAATTAATTGTACAACATTTTTAAAAGTTCAGATGGTTGGTTTTCCTTTAAATTGTAGGTCGAACATTATCGATTTAAATAATTTGGGGGAAAATATTTGGTGACATTGCGTATCAATGCCAAACAACTGGTTAATCATCTGTGTGACCCCGTGACGTTGTTATGTCACACACCTTTCTCTAAAAAGATGAAGTTCTTGGAAGCCTAACCGTAGAGTAGTGGTTAGCGAGCTAGTGTCCCTTTGCCACCCCACAAATGAAAAATGTGTCCATTATGGTCAGTTTTTAGTGTGGGTAGGGGAATCCGTTACGCCTACCCGATACGGAACACGGCTCCAAGGTCACATTTTATGGTGAGTTATCTCATTTATTATTTACCCAGTTCCCTCGGTCATTGACGCAGACACAGGACATACTTCTGCTGCGATGAGGAGGTATGAAGGGATGAATCCTCGGTCATCAGGCTTTAAATAATTTCGGTCCACGAATGACCGCAAAACTATAGATGGTTTACTTCTACGCTCTCCACATTTGCGGCACTGTGCCATATAGCGTAACTTAAATATTGGGCATCTTGCCGTGATGTAATGGTTCACTGGTTGCTTAGCAAGTTGAAGTTAGTCTCACACCTGATATATCTGTCAAATGTGTAAAAATCAACGAGAGCAGTCTATAATAAAATAAATCATCAAACTAATAAAAGGTGGGGTAGGAATCATATGAAAAAAAAATCTTCTCCGAAATTTGCAATGGAAATTTTTTATTTTTTGAAATTCATCCTTTAATAATTGAGTATCGAAAATTTTTTATTAAAATCGAATAATATGCTGATTTATGCCAGATTTTTAAATTTCCCACGTGGGGATTTCACGCGGAAATGTCCGTCCATGTTGTTCATATTAGCGACATCAGGTTTCATTGACAAACAACGTCGTAACTTTGATATACTTTGATAATCAGCGACAACAGAATAGCCATTTCTGCTATGAAAATT
>VCCN01002009.1:15820-28518 GCA_006491835.1 Architeuthis dux
AACAAACGCATATCTGGAAATGAAGTGTATGCTCTCGGTGAGATTCGAACTCACGTCCCTATTGCCAGAGGGAAGCCTGGTTTATGCCCAGCTACTATGACTACTTAGCCACGGATTGTTCATGATAAGCATGAATGAAATTTCACCTTTTAAACCTAACCTTTACTCCGAATATCAGCGCCATATGTGTTGTTTTTTTGTTGTACAAGTAGTAACATTACAGCAATTATTTTATTCTTATTCTACTTAGACTACTTTTTACATTCATCTTAACTTTTCCAGGAATATCACAGGAGCTTATTCTTTATTTCTGAATCATGCTGTTTGTTCGCTGCTGCAGAGTGACGTTAGAAGTTGTGATACATACAACTAAAAAATATATACAGACCATGGACGAGAGTAAGGAGAAGGCAAGCTGATGGTGATCCTGATAGAAGACTGTGCATACTGTTTTGAGAAGTGGGTGGAACGCTAGAATAAATATGTGAGATCCCAAAGGGTCTACTTTCAAGGGACTAAGGCGTCATTACCCCAGTTAGGTTATTTTGCGTCAATATTAACCGGCTGGATATTTTCCGGTCAGATCTCTTATAGAAACACTTATACCATTATATCAACATAAAACATTGTAACTCTTTTCTATTTTGATAACCCCACAAACATCCCATCTCCCGGACAGACAGTTTAAACAAGCATAAGACAATCATTGTTGATTGAATTATTTCCATTTTACCAGTTCATAATAGACTTCCACTTAACTAATGATGCTGGCTCCTCTCATAATAGATGTAATCAATTGAAAGACCGAATAGAGCTTTTGACACATTCATTAGAAGCTACGACAAAGAAATTGCGAGAAATTTGCACTTCTTAGAACATCTTTGTAGATTTCAGAAAACTCCCTAACATTGTTCAATCATTAAAAAAACCGTGAGATGAGGATAGTTATGTTGACTATTACGAAGTTAGTATTGTTTTCTCAAACACTAACTTTCGAACCTTCATTAAATACCTATTTTACCGATTGTCGGTACGTCCCCTCCTGAGGATTGGATTCAGGCTATCAAGCACCAGCTCTTGAACCCTACTCGGGAAACAGTGTAAGACGATGGTCTGCAGATCCACTTAGCAACAGGTCGGTGTGGAAGCTCCGATCCATGTGATCCTGGGTGATGGGTGTGGATTATCTCAACTCTTGGCGTGTGGCTTGGAATGTCCTGCCTCTCATTAAAATACTTTGCGGAATGGGAATTGCAGAACTACTCGATTCTAGCTGATGCAAGAGCAGCATGGAGGGAACAGACGAACACGCCTTCCTCCAATGTGACAAGTTCCACCTACCATCGGATTACATCGGCGAGTTGGCGGTCCGCATGGAGCCCAGGCAGTTCCTGTCTCTGGACGCGGCGTACATGTGTGTCAATGTGTTGCCTCCCTGGACCCGGTTGAAACTAATAGTCTTCTTCAATCTGCTGACCATAGCTGTGATGGGTTAAAGCGGTGAGTTTGTTGTGCGTGAGAGGGACCAGAATTGACTGGCGTTTCCAGTAGCTATATTCCCGGAAGAGGTGAAGTCTACTCCGGAACCTCTCCCTGGTTAACTTAGAACTGCTTTCACTTGATGAATGAAAGATTCCCTCCACACATTCCGTGTTTAGCCCCCTTTTCATCTTGAAAAGGGAGCCTTCCTCACGCGATTGCCTCTCTTAGCCAGGTGAATAAATGAAGCCCCCGATGCCCCGTCACTTGTTTCTGGTATGCAATAGTGTCTTTTTCTTGTAATCCGATTAATCTTGTACACATTTACTTGTTTGTGCGTATAAATTGTGTTCGACGCATTCAGTTTTATTTTAATCAATTAATCTTTACTCTCCGGTGATCAATCTCTGTCAACCAACACTATACCCATTTTTTCCCTTTGAAATTCACGTTAATTATTGTCGCGTTTTTGCTGATTTGTTATTGAACTTGAGAACTTAGCTAAACATTACTGTTCACCTGCCTCTTTTACGCGTACATCAAAAAGCTCGTAGCCTTATGATTAAAAAAAGAATTGCACTACAAATATTTGTTTTTCAACACAATCACCGTCATTGCCAATGTAATTCAATCAGTGGTGAATATCAAATCACATTATACAGTGAAAATTTAAAAAAGAAATCAACTAATAACTACGTGTCAGACTCCTGACCTATTGATCGACTCTCGTACTTTTTATTGTAACGATGTATCATGAGAATTCGCGGAATGGTTATCAAAATGGAATCGGTTAATTGAGTTCGAACTCTGAGTGAAAGCGCACCATCATTTTGACAGTACTGTCCTTGGAAAAGGCATGAAACAAATAGTACCTATATCATATCACTATTCGTATTGGCAAAATATAAAAGGTTGGCAGCAAACCCTGTTAACAAATCGCATGATCTTACTTGATTTCTAGGGTGGGCAATCTCTTCTTTCTCAGTAAACTGTCGCCATCCAATATTCCAAGCTCTCAGTTGTTAGAATTATCGGGTACAGCAAATATATACAGATTCCACTTTTTTTAAAGACGGAACAATAATCAAAAAATGAATAATACTTAAATCTAATACATTTGCGAACATTTCTCTGATAGATAGATAGATAGATAGATAGAGGTTCGCCAGATATCTCTATCGCGGGCGTCGCGGTGCCAATATTTCCTGAACCTGACTAAATTGTCACGCCATCCTATTTTTCTGTAGGCCACAGTTCGCATGTTTCAGATGTCCAGTGGCTGTCTGACATTCTTGCAACATGGCCTGCCCATTTCCATTTGGGTTTTCCAGTGGATTCTATTTGTTTGCCTAATATATTGCGCTGTCCTGTAATCCCTTCATGTGACGCCAAGCATGATCCTCTCATGTGCCCGTTGCATTGTTCTTAGTTTTTGCTTAGGTTCTATGTTTCAGCTCCATAGGGGACTAACGTTTCAGAAATAATTGTTTGTTTGTTCTTGAATGTTGAACTTGCTCTATCGAAAGCTTGTCAACCTAGGCCGAGTCTTCGTTTGCTTTCTTCTTCTTTTGAGGATTTCATGGAGATTCGTTGTACCAGATAAATGTAGTAGTCTACTTTCTTTAGCTCTGCATTTTCGATTTTGATCGGTGTCTGTGTCCTCAATATATTTTTTGCATATTATATTGGTTTTGTTGGAGTTCATATGAAAACCTACTTTCTTGCATTCTTCATACAGTTCGCCTAACATTATCTAGAGTTCATGAAGGTTCTCGGCAAAGTCGACGATATCGTCAGCAAATCTTAGGTTAATTAGGTATTCGCCATCAATTCTGATTCCATTATTTGTCCTGTTTACATGTCAGTAGATCATTTCAGGGCAAGCTGTGAAGATGACCTGGTGTCGCCTTGTCTAACTCCGAGTCTTTATGTAGCCTGATAAAGGAACTATTGGGTCGGTTGATATGTTGGAGAACTCTGATATATACTGAGTCGGCGCCTTGTTGTATGGCTACATTGATGATTTGGGGGATTTCCACTGAATCGATGGCAGCAATGATTAACACACAGATGAAGTGCTGGAACCTACACTAGCTTTAGTGCAAAGATTAGAAAATTTGAGTGATTAGTCAAAACGTTTCTTTTCGTGATGAATATTTAGTTTGTTAGCACATAATATGATTGAAGCTAAGCGTTGCAGTTGTGGAGTAGTACAGGGAAGTCAGTGTGAGGCACCCAGTTAGGATGGAACTCACTGCTTAGTAGTTATTTAATTATTTACAAAGCCACAATAGGGGATCGTACACGTGAGAATTGAACCCACGATTCAAGTTAAAGGTCTGGCAGAATAGCTTCCTGACTATTGCTCTGTGGCGAATAGCTCTACAGTGTTATCAATATTGCCTGTGCTTAGCTCTGTACGACACAAGGCCAGACACGTGGGGTACCCAGTGACGTCTCTGCTCAATTCTAATGGTTATTTACTAAGCCACAATAGGGGATGGCGCACATGAGAATCAAAGCTAATGATGATGGTTTACGAGACTAGCTTGCTAACTATTGCTCTATGTGGTAGTTATTGCCTGTGTACTTGTTTGCCAACCATTGCGCCACAGTGAGGCGTCCTAATACGACATAAATTATTCGATGCTTTGGGTAATTACAAAAGTATTGAAATTGTGCCGTCATTGTTGATGGCACGGGTAAACTAGTATCGGAAATAAAATCGGAAATGAAGAACAAATTGATTTAAGAAAAGAACTTATAAAGATTTCCTGAAAATGACGTTAATCCCCTGGAGGTAAAGATTATTTTAAAATGAGATATTTTTTTTAATATATTGATTGTCATGGAAGCGTTAAATTGAATTTACATTTAGTTGCTTAATTAAAAAAGTAGGCCCTTCAGCATTTAATGATGTGGAATTGAAATTAAAATTAACTCTTATTGACGAGTTAACGTATTGATAAAATAATCTCTTGATCTTAGTCTGAACTAAGATTAATTTTTTTCTTTTCCTCCTGCTCCACATCGAAAGCTCAAAGTATACTACTATAATAAAACAAATTCAGAAATATACCAAAACGTTTTAACTCAAGGAAAATATATGTAAAGAAACACATTCTTTGTACAATATACTGATATATGAACTGTTTTGCAATTACCAACATTTTTGTAATTTCTTTATTGTGTGAAATCTATTAACGAGCGTGAAGTTACCTCATCGCTTGTATAACTCAACAGGTTAATGAGTTGAGCATTAGTTAATATGGACTCTATAGTAAAATTAGTAAGTAATTAGTAGTATTGTGTAATTAGGAAATAATACTATACTATAATTAACACGACCCAGTTTTGACCCTCGGTACGCTTTTCGCTCTCCACACCCAAATTCCAAATTGCCCCACCCAATATATTTGAATTACGCCCATTTTCAGAATCACTGCATTATGTGTTAAACGCCATTGTACATATATTAGTATAGGTGAGTTTGTGTTATTTTATAGTGAGTTTGATTACCTTCGAGTCACTGTCTGCCACACCTGACACACTCCCATCTGTTTAAAAAAGAAAGCCCGATATATGAGGAAAAGATGATAAAGTTGGTTAGGTAGATTAAATCTTTGAAACTCCAGAAAAAAAAAAAATTAATTTAATAGAAAGTGCTATCACCGCTGGCATTGGTATCTGGAAAGATTTTATACGAAATCAAATCAGCATCAACTGAGTCTGCCTAGTTGTCCTTCAAATGATAGAAGGATGTGCTAAACAGGCACTCGGCGTTGCATACTAAAAAGGAACAGGACGTTTGTTTTTTCTTTAATGATTTTATCAATTACCGTATAAGACGAGCTTCAAACTGTACCATGGTTTTGTATGATATGCTACGTACGTAGTATACGGTGCGTATTGTGTAATATCCTTTTCAAAATCATTGTACAGGTAGATTCGTGATCACTGATGAGCAATACATATTTACGACCTGAAAACAACGATCGATATGCTCAAGATGAACAAAACCCATGTTTCGGTGAAAGCTGACCATGTGCCATGAACGTTGTATTCATAAGACGGGGATATCTCTCATGACGACGTTATGACAAAATAACGGACACGGCTTATATTCGAGTTGATTTCCTGAAATATTATGCTCAATTCCGAAATTGTCTTATACTCACGGTCGACTTATATTAAAAAATGTACGGTAATTGTTTGTCATAAATAAGCCGGCTCAATAGGAACACCTCACTGTATTTGTCTATGTCCATCTATATTTTCTATATCTAGATAGATAGAGAAATGTGACCTGCTTGGTGGTTGAGAGAGTTGCCTATTCCCTACGTTCCAGAAGTTGTTGTTCAAACCCAGAAGAAGTTGGGATTCTGTATGCTAATATTCAAGGTAGGCAGGCCTCTTCAAACTACCTACGCTTATGTGGCCCTTACTGTGTCAGATTAATTAATGAATTATGCTCATGAAATGACAAAGGATGATCATGCACAACATCACACAGAGAGACCACAAGACATTTCAATTTTCGCAACTGTTTTCCTAAATAATGAGATAGCATTACATTATTATGAATGCAAATAAGAAACAAAGGAGATATTACTGTCTTTTATAAGATCGATGTAAAACTCGAGTAGCCAAATACTTTCCTGTAAAATTCAAACACACCATTAACACACACACCATCAATTATTTCCAAGAAAAATGGCTTAAAGAATAGTTTGATACAACGTGTAGGGAAATTCCCTAAGAAGCTGTGACAATTTGGATAGACGCAAGGGAAAACAACCTCATAAACACTGTTGAAATCATTATTCAAAAGCCCCTGCAAAAACGTTACACATGACAGAAGACATTCAATATTCATGTGAATGATTATAAAAATCCAAAACAGAATACAAAAACTATTTGGAGAGGTTTCAAGCGTGACACTTGAGTAATTGAAAGCTGTTTTTAAAACGGTATAACGCTACTGACATTAGATAATAAACAGGAGTCAGATATTGCATACAGTCCATTACCAAACCATGTCTGTCTATATCATCATCAGCCATTATAAGTCCAGTACTGGTTTTGTAATGGACTGTATGATATATCTGACTCCTGTTTCTTCTCTAATATACTGTGCTGTGTTGTGGTCTCTCCGTGTTAAGCATGATCCTTTCTTGTGAACGTTGCATGGTTCTTAGTTTGAGAGTCTTTTGGTTAGGTTCCATGTTTCATCTTTAAAAGAATTCTTTATTTTGTGTTCTTTATTTTTTGTTTTTTCATTTTTGTATCAAGAAATTAGGCCTCCACATGAACTTCAGGAAATCCAATAGCATGTGCACCATATATGTCGAGGATACAGATACAACGATCACACATATCCAAACCAAGCAAATAAAATAAAATGTAAGAATAAAACAAATAACTAATTATTTCAAAGATATGTGTGTATGTGTATGTGTATGTGTGTGCGTGTGCGTGTGTGTGTATGTGTGTGTGTGTGTGTGTGTGTGTGGTTGTGCATGGGGATACATTAATCCGCAGGACAAGGACAAATGAAGTAGCCAGGTCTAATATCGACAAAGTTTGTCACCACGTTCTATTTAAGAGAATTTAGATGTTGACAAAACACCTGCGTGAAATAAACGTTCAACGGTTTCCTACCATTCGAATACCATTAAAATGGTTGCTAAAAGCCGCTTAACCGAGAGTTTTCAAAGGGGCACTGCTTTAAAAACGTCGTCTCATCTAATGAATATCGATTACCTACCACAGTCGAATAGATTCCTGACTTTTACATCATGTAGCGTGAGTGCAAAAAGTTATTATTATTATTATTATTATTATTATTATTATTATTATTATTATTATTATTATTATTATTATTATTATTATTATTATTATTATTATTATTATTATTATTATTGTTGTTGTTGTTGTTGTTGTTGCTGTTGCTGTTGGTGTTGTTCTTCTTATTATTATTAGTATTAGTATCGTCGTCATCATCATCATCATCATCATATATATTATTTAGTATACATGCATTTGTTTATTAGAATGAAATGAGCCATTGTGTATATGTGTGATACATTCACGTAGATGTGTAAGAGAGCCGGTTAGCAGTTACTTGGCATTGGTTTCAAATCACGGTAGGAAAATGTTCCTTTTACATATCTGTTTTGTTTAACAAACATGGAAGACTTCACTCTCCTAAATTTGGTGAAGATTGTGAAGATTGTTGTTGTAAATACAAATTGACAAAAAACATGGCTGAATTAAATGTTGAGTATACTCGACCAAATATTTGATGGAATACTGACTATATATGGATGATCAATTCGCTAACAATTTCTGAGACAATTTACTGTTGCTAAAGCCAACCTCTCTCTTTCGCCACTTTTCGTTTTCTCTAATTCAGGTTTCGCCAAATATTATTAGGGTCCTATGAATTAAAATGTTTTTTTTACTTCATTTTCGCTTTTTCTATCGCCATTCATTTCAATTTTCGCAACTGTTTTCCTAAATAATGAGATAGCATTACATTATTATGAATGCAAATAAGAAACAAAGGAGATATTACTGTCTTTTATGAGATCGATGTAAAACTCGAGTAGCCAAATACTTTCCTGTAAAATTCAAACACACCATTAACACACACACCATCAATTATTTCCAAGAAAAATGGCTTAAAGAATAGTTTGATACAACGTGTAGGGAAATTCCCTAAGAAGCTGTGACAATTTGGATAGACGCAAGGGAAAACAACCTCATAAACACTGTTGAAATCATTATTCAAAAGCCCCTGGAAAAACGTTACACATGACAGAAGACATTCCATATTCATGTGAATGATTATAAAAATCCAAAACAGAATACAAAAACTATTTGGAGTGGTATCAGGCGTGACACTTGATTAATTGAAAGGTGTTTTTAAAACGGTATAACGCTACTGACATTTGTAGTAGAGACGGAAGTAGCCAGTTCTATGTGTCCAGACCCGATAAAAAAACATGTTAAATTGCATGAAATAAGGAAACATTAAAATTACAAAATATAATGGATGATGATAACAATTTCTTTCATTTTTTAAAGATTTTAATTGCACTTCTGATAATATGATGTTGAAGGATTTTTATTGAGAAACCAACAATTACATTACACGAAAGCTAGGAACTGAATTCAATGCCTTCAAGGTTTTCTTTTCAATTTACGATCACTGACGACAACTTCTAATATTCAGAATTGACAAAAACACATTTAATTAATTTAGAACAACTGTAGAATTGAATAAAAAACTGATTACTTTGCAAATTGAAAATTGTACTATTTTTATTAATGAAGATTTCTCATCTTGATTAATCATTCCTGAAATATTAGTTTATAGGGGGCAATCAAAAAACTGTCCCCCTCCCAGCATTTCTACCGTTATCCAGAGAATATAAGGCTTCCATGTGCGGTGAAAGAGGGATGACTGGCTTTATTATGCATTGATTCATTTGAACCACTTACTTGTCACCACTTGTGAGGAACACCTGAGGAACACCTGTGGAAGCCCGGATGGCACAGCGGCCGAAACGTTATCAATGAAAGACATGAAGATGAGGGAACTGGTCCGAATGGATGGATGTACGAGGTATGTCCGGAAAGTATCAAACCATTTATGATTAACGGAACACAACCTACCAATGGCAATGGCGCCTTCAAAGTACTCCCTTTTGGACCTCACAACCTTATTCCAGCGTCCTTTCAGCTTTTCGAGACAGCCCGGACAGTCCTCTTTCGGGATGGCCTCAGCTGCCTCCCTAATCTCGTTCACAGTCTAAAAACTATCGCCTGTCAACGGTGATTGTGAAAAGCCAGAAATTGCAGGGAGCCAATCAAGACTGTAGGGGGCTGACAACCCTGGGTTATGCGATGTATTGCCAACAAAACCTGCATAACATGAAAAGAATTATCACCCGCATTGCCATATTGGTCATTATGAATGCAACGGTGAAACAGTATAACAACTCGATGGCGTCTCACTGTCGACTGAGTAACTCCACAGTAGAGTGTATGTACACGCATGCGCAGTGAATCTCCTCTGATCGATTGCCAAGTTGCATCAAGGCAGCGCAACTGGTTCACGAGATATTCAAAAAGGCTGGATACTTTCCTGACTGACCTTGTATAATCAGTAAAAATGTGACAAGTTATCAGAATTGTTTGCCAAACTCAATTCCAAGTTGGAGTTGACTTTGCCCCCCCCCCAACAACAATAAGAGCAAGAACTAATTCTAACCTAAGTTAAGGGAGTTCACTCTTCACTGTTTGTCTATCACGTCACGTTGAACCAAACGCATTTATAAAATGAAGAATTCCCTACCATGATTTGAAATCACGACCAATTGATTAGTAGGGGGCTTTCCTACCCACTGATTTAAACAAGACTTATATATCTGCGAATTAATGTATCATATATATATAATACATAAGTTGCAGTAATCATCTTCAGTCAGAATAGAAGTAGGATTAGAGTTTGACCCTGCAGCAGGAAGGTATGTTTTCAGAAGGACCAGCACTGTTGGGTTGTTTTCTGTAGAAATGTATTATTCGAAGGTTAAACCTGACTTGAAATCGAACTTCGACTGCTTATATGGGAGGAAAAATCACTGCTGGCCTCTGCACCATAGAAAAGATTGTTGTACAACTCTTTGAACATCTGTCATTTTTCCAAACACTAGTCTTTATATTAATATGTTCTTGTGTATAAACACCTGCTTTAACTGCTTTAACTGCTTTAACTGCTTTACAGAATAATCTCTCAGTGAGAGTCGAACGGGCATCACTTTTGCCTCAGCAAGCCTGGTGTCCCGTACCAGCTGGTCTATCGTTTCAGCTACGAGAGCTTTACGGTCGGCAGAATATCAAATCTAATCAATGATCGGTGCCATATTTACTGATGGTTTGGATTTACGTACAATATTTAGCCCTGAAAATAAGCGTCTAGAACCAATGCGTGTTCCCGATAGTCACCGATGGAGCTGAAACGTGGAACCTAACCAAACTAAGAACTATGCAGCGTGCACAAAAGAGGATTATGCTTGACATCACATGGATGGCTTACAAGACTGCACAGTATATTAGAGAAACAGGCAGGAGTCAGCAATATCATAGAATACATTAGAAAACTCAAATGGCAATGAGCAGTCCATGTTACAAGAATGTCAGACAACCGCTGTACATTCCGAATCACAACATGGATCCCCAGATATCATCTACGAAACTGTGCCCGACAGAAAATAAGATGGCGTGACGATTTAGGTTCAGAAGATATTGGCGACGCGATGCCCGCGATAGAGAGATCTGATGAAAGTTGAGGATGGTCTATGTCTAACGAAGGACGTTAAAAGGCTGCTGCTGATGATGATGACGATGAGTGGTAGTAGTAGTAGTAGTAGTAGTAGTAGTAGTAGTAGTAGTAGTAGTAACAATAAGCAGCTGGTACAGAAAACCAGGCCTCCAGAGGCAAAAGTGATGCGAGACTTGCCGAGAGATTAATATTTAGCTCGGATCTGTACTGTTTAATCACTACCGTAGACTGGCGGTCTTAGTTGTGATGTAAAATAAATAAAATTAAGATGAAAGAAATGCTAGTCCAAAATCAATAGAGGTTGACAATACGTCATCTAATAAATATTCAAGTAAATATTACTAATGTGAAATTAATTGAAAAATTCAAGTTAATATTATTAATTAAGTAATACTGATTTTATAATTAATGATGAAATACGTATTTTATTATTAATGATGAAATACATATTTTAGGTAATGTGAGGTTATAGAAAGCCGGGTAAAATACTCGGTTGGCGTGTTCTCCAACATTCCTGTGAAGATCTGAGACCAAATCACTGGAGAAATGGAAAACTAGAATCGAGAAAGAAAAGTTATTTCAGACAATACTGGGAAGCCAGAGAGGACACTATCCAAAATGCTGTGATCAAAGCAATAATTAGGACACTATTCTGAAGATTTTAGAGAATAATAGCAAAACTGTATTTCAAAACCTCAGGCAAAAAGAGGTGCCACATAGAATGCACTGTCCAAATTACTGTGATCAAATCACAAGGACTTGGATGCTAGTTCGAATAATGTAGGTGATTACAAAATAATGAGGGTGGTGTTCTCGTAAGCCATAAGTGATCCCAACCCACACCAGGTACACTGGAAAACTTAGCCTTAAGCCAAGGTTATGACAAATAAAGATTATACACTGAATGTATCTTTTTAATTTCCTATGTGAATACAGGTATCCGACACTTTTCGAAAGTTCGTTTCACGCCACTTTCTCGCTTTTACGAAAACAGGTGCAAAACGAAAATAGGGTTTAACGTTTGTTTTGCAGCGAGCCGTTATAGACATAGAGTGCACCCTCTTCGTGTTCAATATTGTTAGATTATTCCGTGTATTACAGAAATCCCCCGATGTTCGAGAGTAAAGCCTCCCCAGAAACATTTCGTAAACCAAAATAGCGCAAAGCGAATAAGTAGTCACGGTTATTTTATGGGAACACTTTTTGAGCATTGCCAGATCCAGAAAATAACCTTTCATGACATTTTCGTTATGATTGATAGTGTGTCTATGGTTACCAAAGAGTATGATGTGGGTCCTGGTGATGCTCAAAGGTTTTTCCCATTTAAATTAATTGCTTCTTCGCTTTACACCATTTCAGACAGTGGAAACCTATTCTATGTAAGTATTTCATAAAAGCGATATAGTATAAAGTTCGAAAAGCGGTTATACTTATATATCAAATCAGAAGTGTAACAATTCTTCAAAAAGGATTTCCCCCAATATTCCCTGACAAATATTTGGATAAACAATGTATTATCTATTCTTTTATTACTATTTAATCAGATAAACACTCTTTTGATGGAGGATTCGGCTCTATGCTACACAGCAAACTATTCGAGAATGTTAGGATCAAGAAGATATTGACTCTCATGATCAGAGCAATTGCCGCCTGTTGGACATGTCTAGTACATCTTGATTTTGATCTTGATATGAAGTTAATGACCAGAAATGATTTTGCAATGTATTCCCTTCGTTCTTTGAATACAACCCTGTTGGATATCCCGCAAGATAAAATAACAGATCTAATAGATTCGATGCTTGAAATGATAATTTAATTTCCATGAAAAAACATTCTTGAATTGCTCTGATTGTTGGATAAAAACCCTTCT
>VCCN01002009.1:40577-63948 GCA_006491835.1 Architeuthis dux
ACATTGTTTTGTCAATATGAACGCACTGGTACACGGGATACATACGTCATCATCATCAACATATTCATCATCACCATTATCATCATCAGGAGCAGCTGCCTTTTAGCGTTCGTCGTTGGGCATAGACCTTCCCCACGATTTGCCAGACCTCTCTAGCATGGGCGTCGCGGAGCCAATACATTCTGAACTTGTCTAGTTCGTCACGCCATCTTATCTTTTGCCGGACACAGTTTCGCATATAATCTCGTTATGAGTCGTGAAATCCAGCGGTTGTCTGACATTCTTGCAACATGACCAGCCCATTGCCATTTGAGTTTTCTAATGGATTCTCTAATCTCTCTGACTCCTGTTTATCTCTAATATACTGTGCTTTCTTGTGATCTCTCCATGATTGCTGAGCTCTCATTGATTTTCTTGTACATGTTGCATGGTTCTCAGTTGGAGCGTCAATCTTTTGGTTAGCTTCCCTGTTTCATTGCACGCAATTTCCTGGACCGGTAAACCGTAACTACGTGTTAACATATACATCGCAGAACAAGTTTCTTTTTAAAGAGTTGCGTTCTACTTGTCGACAGATATGATCATTTTAATATTTAACTTTAAGCACAGAGTGATATGTACCTAAAATTACATTTTAAATCACTGAATACAATAATAGGAAAATCTAACTCAGTTTGTACGGAAAGCATCACCAATCTATGTTTTCTTCAACGAAAGAATCAGTTCTTACACATCACGAATGTTATTCTAAACTAAATAGCCTTCCAACGATGATTTGCACATAAACATCACAAGCCGGTTCTTGCGAATATGTTTACCCTGGATGTTGCTATGTCCCAGACTAAACAAAGTTTAATATAATCTATATAATCGTTTATATTGAACCGAACTTAAAATAAAACTATATCAATCTCGTTGAACGTAATGGTGCAGCTAGTTAATGGTGCCGTGCAGAGCATTTATTGCACCCAATTCTACTTTCAAAACCTGTGTTATTCCCTTGACACGTTTGTCGGCGCAAAAGGCAACACATTAGAACTTAAGCTTCACAAAAACAAAGTATATCCTTCTTTATAGCGAGAATGAAACAACTTAACCAGCTGATATGTGCTGCAACAATCTCTATTGGCTCAGAGTAAAGTTTAAGCAGTAATTATTTTGAGTTGGCTACATTTAGAGAAATACTTGTTTTTACAAGCCGAAGCCTTGGAAATTCCACTGTATGTTACATGTATGGTCACTCTCCAGACTTCATCAATCCACATATGAAATTCCTTTTCTTTGCGTTCCCTCCTATTATTGTTTTGAGGTGGTTTTCAGAATCCTACTATGATGACATCTCGTGTGCGGTTACTACTCCCCCCCCTACTTGCTGTTCCCACTGTTACCATTGTGGAGTTGATGTTTGTTTAAAATATACTACAGAGCTATTTTGTGATCTTATAATTTTATAAAAGGTTTGGTATTAAACAGGTTTTGTATTTTTTCTTTGTTGGGTATATCCAATTGTCCGTTGTTTTTATTGTGTATTTTACGTTTATAAACATAATAATAGCCAATAATTCATCTAACATAGAAATATTTAACGAAATTAACGACACCAACAATACAGAATTAAATACTAGCGGCTTTAATAACACACTAGAATTTGTAAACACGAAAGAAACAAAAAACAAAAATAGAAATAGAAAATGCATCTGGTTTAACCCACCATATTGTAAACCGGTTAAATGCAACATCAGCAAAATATTCCTAACACTAATAGATAAACACTTCCCCAGGGACAACCCGTTAAATAAGATATTCAACAGAAATACAATTACAATCAGCTGCACTAGCAATATGGCAACTTTACTCAGTACACACAGCAAGAAAGCACTAGAAAGACACCATAACAAGACAGAAAGCCCATCAACCAAATGGCCCATAGATAAACATTGCCTGAAAACAAACATGGTATATAAGGCAGAAGTATACACACTAGCAAAAACACATATTAGCAAGCATTATATCGGTGTGACGAAGCGAAAGTGGAAGGAAAGATTCGCGAAACATAAAGTAAGGATTAACCCCACAAATTAAATGGTCTATCTTAGCACACGCCCGTCCGTCCGATAGCCTACACAGAAAATGTTGTCTATGCCTAGAAGAAATATGTAGGATCTTAACATTCAGAAATAGGGATAAATTACTCAATCTTAGAACGGGAATATTTTCCATGTGTAGGCATAAATTAGACTGCCAGCTAAAAACAGGAACATAAAACAAAAACAAGTTGCAAAAATACTGCAGTCAAAAACAAATACAGAAAGTAGTAAGAGAAATGAAACAAATCACAGATAACCCCTCCCCTTATATATAAAAATCCGAAATGAACACCTAACGTAGAATACACAAAAAAACAACAAACAATTGGATATACCAATACAAAGAAAATAATACAAAACCTGTTTAATACCAATCCTTTTTATAAAATTATAAAAATATAAGAACACAAAATATCTCTCTAGTATATTTTTTTTAAAAACAACCCCACAATAGAAAAAGTGGGAACAAAAAGTAAGGGGAAGAAAGCAGTAACCGCCCAAGAGATATCATCATAGTAGGATTCTGAAAATCACCTCAAAACAAAAGGTGGAGGGAACACAGGGAAGTATGATTTTTAAGGATCTTGTGAATTCATTCATTATCTGCACAATTTATTACGCAAGGTCCATGTAAAAGTTCCAAGTGCCATATTTTGTACAATGTTCTTTATCACTTTTGCAATCTGTCAAATGTAATACGTCGTTACCTGCTTTAGCAAAGAAATCCTGAAAAGATAGCGAATTGGGTTCCACACAAACCGACGGAAACACACGATGTTTTGTGTTTGATCACGTGTCTTTCTCTTCTTGCTTGACACTAAAAGGCGCCATCGGTTGGACTCGAACCTGTTGCCTATCTAACTACAATTGAACACATCTCTGTCTGTGTGGATGCATGTATGTGTAATGCACATTGGGTTCCACACAAACCCACGGAAACAAACGATGGTTTGTGTTTGATCACTTGTCTTTCTCTTCTTGCTCGAAACTAAAAAGGGCAGGACTCGAACCTGTTACCTATCTAACTACAACAGAAAAAGTATATGTATGCGTGCATGCGTATATGCACTGCAATTACTCGACAGCTGGACATCATACGAAGTTGACTTTCCACATATATATTAGTCAGCACACAAGGACTCGAACCTGTTGCCCATCTAACTACAACAGAACAACTATATGTATGTTTGCATGCGTGTATGCACTGCAATTACTCGACAGCTGGACATCGTACGAAGTTGACTTTCCACATATATATTAGTCAGCACACACGGAAGTGCCTGTTAAGGTTTTTTGGAACAGCGGTTCTCGAGAAATCTAATTAAAATAACTGAAACATTGCAGATTATAGATATTTAGAATCTAGAATTATAGCTCTGCATTTAGATACAAAATATCTGAAGTGGCAATAGATCTAAATTTATCTGAGTGAATTTTTCCAAACTGCTGACATTAGGAAACGACATTATTTTCTCCTGTAATTTCAATGAGCTGTTGCTCAAAAGGGTAATGTTCTACAAAACCTATTCCTGGAATTCTCTTATTGTACCGATTTGCAGAATAGAAATGGTTGTAACTCATTCAACTTGTTTCAGACTTGCTATGTCTATTTAGTGTTACTTTTAAGGATATGTATTTTTAATTCTTGTACAATTCGTACATTTCATTTGAATATTGTCTAGCTTTAATTTGTTTACCATTGTGTAACTTGCCCAGAAGTTAGGTGTAATATTTTGAGATCATCTGCCGTTGATAATCGTGGTTAAGCGGCGTTTAGATTCTTTTCGTAAGGCATGATCCTCAAACTGCGCTTATACCTTGGGGAGTTTGCCTATTACAGGTTAGGGAGTCGGAGAAAGAAGAAATAATTATTTTGCGGAAAAGATTGCAAAGATAGAAAGAAGAAGAAAAATAAGTATAAGAAGATGGAAGAGGTGGCAAAGGCAAAACACATGATAGAGAAGAAACGGAAGTAAAAATTAATGAATAAGCATGTAAGTTAGAAGAAGAAGAAGCAGAAGAAGACGAAGAAGAAGAAGAAGAAGAAGAAGAAGAAGAAGAAGAAGTAAACGGAAGGAAAGACAGAGAACTATACTTCAGAACAGATTAAAAGAATTAGAATGAAGAAGAACAACAAAACGTACGAGGAACAAAGGGGCTCAGAACTCTTGAGAAATGAACGCTGACAGACATTCCTAATCCTTTTCCCCAAGAGTGTATTCTCCAAGTTCAAGAATAGCCCGAGTTTCCAGAAATTCTCTTTTATGTCTGTGACCAATTCATTCACGCTTGTCACAAACACTCCTTTTATTGATTCCGTCTCCAGAGATCTCCCCTTGGCCCTCTCAAAGCAAACTATTTTAACATCCATTAAAGCATTCTGATAGATGCCTCTTAGCCTAATAACAGCAAACGAAACTATCTCTTACAGGCGCCAATAGATATATTATCAACTAACGGCCATCAAAGACTGCCTATATGTTACGGAAATAGGTTGCTAAACATACTTTATGTCTGACGATATGATGATATGAGACCACTGGAATCTACAAGGTGTCTGAAGAATGCATTCAAATTCTGGTTGTAAACTGTAGCCATGATTATTAAGTAAAGGTTAAATTAACTTTTTCACAATAATAAAAGATTCAAAAAGCATCAATACAATTAGAATCGTGCGATAATTCTCTTCGATTAAACACATATGTGCCCCTAAATGTTAACACCGTTCTTTGATTTATTACTTCCGAACACTCTTTTTTAACATTAATGACTATGAGAAGAGTCCAAGCTTTGTTTCGACTATTGGAATTCCTTTTGTTCTTTCGATATTCTATTACAACGTTTCAGACAATCCATTCTACATACTTCCTCAGATGTACAAGCCGTAAAAGTGGAAGGTCGGTTTTTTCACTTTTCTCCCTGGAGAAAATGGCAACACATATCATCGCTGATAGAGAGGATTGGTTCATTCCAGTAAGGTGGGATAGCTAGACGATAACATTCACTGTTACCGATGTAACTTAGGTGATTCCAATTTATACATGGGGGTATTCCTACAAGCTTTCCCTGTTTAGCAAAGGACACCGCGCCTCGTTGAAATCTTCATTGGCCTGACTTACGCAAATAGCCAACCATCTGATATATGTCGCCTCTTCCAATTATATACCTCTACAGCAGTTCCCTCTGTAAATTAACAGACCTTTCCCAAAGACGGTAATGCGTGCCCTTTTCTCCCCAAATATAATCGGCCATACGAGATATGCTACTTATCCTTTGGATATGGCTTTCTTATATTCTTCAAGTTTGACTTTAACATTTACATGAGATGTTATAAATGGAATGTTTCCTACAAGCTATTCCCCCGTAAATGTCCAAAGACCAAGAATTTTAACATTTCATTAAAACTTCTTGTAACATGTTAATGTTATATTTTGCTTTTAATGTTAAACAGTTTGAACTTAATCTTTACATAAGTATACATATATAATACATTATATATACAATTAGGACTCCTACCTTACCATGGGTGTCGTTAGTTCAGGGATAAGAGCAGACCATGTGTATAAGGCTGCTTGCAAGGTGGACGCGGGTTCGATCACCGCATGAAGCTCATTCCTTTATTTATTTGCACGAATTTAGGCCGCTCGTTTTGCAACCGTGTCAAATCGGTGCCGAGCAAATATATGTTCCTAATAATCCATGTCTTTATAATTATCATAATACATTATGTATCAGTAAATATATATATATAGGAGAGAGAGAGAGGGAGATAGATATATGAAGCATCTGTCTATCTATTTGAATACATATATTCTATCAATTATATATGTGTGTGTTTGCTTTCTTTTGTCTTGTCCTTACTTGTATATATTTTATATAAGATTGTTCTTTTGCTTTGTCAATAATGGCGTCCATCCAAGGAAATGACCTCTTTCTTTTTCTTTCGAGAAAGATGGATTACACGAAGAGATGGCATCTTCTTTTCCAAGAATAACCATTTCGCTTAGATAAAACCAAATGTATAAACTTTCATAAAATACGGAAGTTGGCTCAGATGTTTTAAGGAAATGACATTCTATCCATTCGTGGTGGTTTTTGGCAAAATCGCCATTAATAACGTTTGTTTTAGCATTATCTCTCCAACGTTTGATAAATGTATAATTTATCCATTTAATGACAACGGAAGGTGTTCTTCTGCTGTGATAATGGCTTTCATCCGAGGAAATGGTGTTTTATTTTGTTGTCTTTTTGGTGGGGAAATCAATTCGGCTAGAGCCATTTGAAGTGAGACCTGAATGAAGACGGAATCCACTTTGAGACATTAGGAGTCTTCAATCAAAGTAAATTCCCCACGGCTAAAATAAACTGACACTTTTATACGTATTTTCTTGCAGTTGGGTTGAAACGCCCCTTGCAGAAGATTGGCGTAATTAATTGCATGTACCCGTCCTGATAAAATGGATAAACCCCTTGATTATTTCAATAATTTGATGTAAAAGAAAAAGAATGTTCCTTTTGTATTTAGGAAATGTGCACACACAAATAGAAATGGAATGCTGGCATCTTATGAAGTTGAACAAATCTTTGCAAAAGCTGTAAGTGCACGTAGGGTTGCTGACAATAGTTGACGGTCTGCCTCTGATTTCTCATAAACACTGTGCTGTATCAAGATTCATCAAATGTTTTAAAAGCATTACTATTGATCAATGATTCGATTCGGAGAAGAATTGATGAAATGTCATCTGATGTAAAAACCCAGCTAGCTGAAAAGATAATAAGCGGAATATTCTCAATTCAAATGCATGAATCAATTGTTAGTGACAGCAGAGATATTCTTAAGGCATGCGTCTGTTTTATAGATGAAGAATGCAATGTGTTTGAAGAAATGACACAACTGAATCATCTATTTTTCACGCTTTGAGATCTTGGTTTGATGAAAAACAAGAACCATTTGAACACTTAGTCTCCCGTGCAACTGTATTTCCCACTTAAAGAAATGTATGCGATCATCCAGTTGCCAAAGATATTAGTCCAATTCTTCATGAATCATTGGCACTAGTTATCAAAAGAGTTAATGAAGGTAAATCCTACAGCAACTATGAACGACTTTTTCGGAGGTTTTGTAGTGATAACAAAGGGTAGAATATTAGACTTATTTCGTATACGCAAGATCGATGGCTTTTAAAAAGAAACAATCTTGCCTAGCACACAGTCTATTTGATAGAATAGTTAGTTTCTTGGAGAGTGGAGGATTATGTTGAGGAAATAAAGTATCACAAATATGGCATCTACGTTTTGGTTTGTTTCTCCCGCAAGCTCTACGAAATATTCAAAGTATGGTCGTTGCTATAGTGTAAAGTATTCTGAAATATTTTACTGATAAATTAGATATGTTTCGAATTAGTTGACAAAGGAGCACTTAAACAGCATGCACGAGTTATGAGAAATAATTAGAATGTATCTCTCAGATAAAATTATCAAAATTACGTAGACAATGAATTGTCATTAAACGAAGAACTGGTTTTCGGATTTATTTACTTTTGCAGTCAATCTGTAGATGCTGAATCCTTTGACAGTGATACATAATATGCCAGTGAAAATATCCAAGAGGAACATATTTAACTAAAATGCAATGATGACTGCAAATCCAAATTTGGAAGAGCTCGAATGACTGAATTAAGGCTGTCAAATACAACAGCTCTATCCAAACACGTTGTCTGAAATTGCTAAAGTACTATTGTGCGTTCACACTTTATATTTGGTTGAATGTTGCTTTAAACCAGTTAATATAATATTGACAAAGGAAAGAAAAGTAGAACATATATGCACAGGATAAGAATAAGACTTAACACTCAACTATCGATTCAAATATTGAGATTCTAGTAGATCACATCACAGACAATGGTCGCATTGAACAAACAACGTAGATGAAATGTCATTTGAGTTTCATTAATAATTTTGGGGATAACGATTGCTTTAAAAATAACTAAAAGGGGGAAATAGGGGGAAAGGTTGAGAAGCCCCGGTCTAGCCCAGGGGTTCAAGTTACCTTCAGTAGCTGTTGTCTCTAAGCCGTCACCCATCTAAGTATTGATCAGGTTCTTCGCTGCTTAACTTCAGTGATCAGACGGAGACTGGTGCTATAAGCCTGACCAATGTAAGCCATGCACAAACGTAAATACGTAAGAAAATAGAGACACTAGTGGTAAATAAATTGCGATTAATAAATGTGTTTTATTTTACAACATTAGTCAATACGTATCATTTTCAAAGGACAATCCACTAATTAATCCACGGGTTCATTAATTGAAGGTAATTAATTTCACTTCGATTACCCTTTATACTGTTTACCCAGAAGTAGTATTATGCATGTGGCGTCATCATTACTTATTCAACCGATATTCTTAAGAGTGGGATGAAAGCAGAGAGAACTCATCTGCACAGCGGACAGTTAATTCTATGAAAGAAGAAGGAAAGGTGGACACAGCATGAAGGAATCGTAATATGCCTGACAAAAACTTGTTGCCCACAATGGGAAGTGAAAGGACACCATAGCAATTTCAGAGGACAAAAGAAGATTGCAGACGAATGAACTGAAATAAAAGACAATATCCGGTCGCGATATATTTTTATTAACGACTCCGAACGAAAAACTTGATATTTTTCTTGTTATCCGAGGAAAAAACCGTTAACAAATCTGTAGAAAAAATGTGTGTTTGATCAACGTTTATTTGTGTCTGTTTTGTTCGGCTCGTCAGTTGAAAAAACTCCAAATTATATGCGGTCTAACATTATTTCCCGCAGTCACGTTGTGAAGATGTAGAGGTGGGAATTAAATTTTCGTGAGCAAAACTTAAAGGGAAAAAACAACGTGAAACATGCAGAAAAAAATCAGACTTTCTATTTTGCTTCATATGAATAACCCATCGATCTTTTGAAGTAATATTTTTTAACTGAACCAAATTGAACAGGAGATAATCGATTTTAATACCGGTTTGCTATACGGACATTAAAAAAAGAAAAGAAAGTAAAGATTCTTCATTTGAATTACAAATAAGAAACTAGAGTTTCAAGTCTTCATGTTTTAGGTCACGACATCAACAACTTATTTCTAGGCGTTGTAAACAAACTATTCATTAATTCCAACGTCAAATAGCTAAAACCAGAACATCGTTCATACTTGTTTACTTGTAAACGTAAGTTTAGTCGAGTGCATTACTGCATTTTTATGATGTTTTCCCTTCAGGTAAAAAAGTTTGGTGATTTGAACCCTTACCTTGTGTATGTATCTACCGTTTATGGGTGGGGCACAACTAATTCAACGGTAAGTTGTTGTTGTTTAGAAAAATACGTAGATAGGTCTAGTTAGTTACTCAATAGAAACCAACGTCTTCTGGCAGCATGCCATGTTGGGCGTGATCAATTAAAACATTGGAAAACACACCAGTCAATGAATACATCACCTCTCTCGCCTGTTTTTGGGTGGTGATTACTAAAAAGTCTGAATTAAAAAAGAACACGCTGCCAGACACAAACTAAAGGACACATTTAGCATACACTTAGATTGTAAATTGAACCCCCCCACCACCACCACCACGACTAAATACCTGTTTAAAAAGGAAAAAGAACAGGTTTGTGTAGACATAACACGGTTTAAATGTGTAAATCTCCATCCCACTAGATCCATTGATGCGGCCTGTATGCTCACCTAAAAACTGAAGAAACCTACGTTGGCAGTTTAGGTCAACGGTTTCTAATTACACTTCGCTGTTATTAATCATGAATATGTTACCTCTTACATCGTTCCACTAATCCATCGCAGATACACCTTTAGTGATTGGAAACACATTGAATATTGATTAACACTCATTTGAGTTTTGAGTGATTTACTTTCGGTTATTTTTGGTCCGCAATAGAATATCACATCCTCTTTTAGAATATCGACACAATTGATCAATATCTGGACAGTATTCTAATCTAATATATACGCACGGGGGCGCATCAAGTCTGCAGCCTAAGATGTTGATATTAGTTTAGATTTGATCCGGAAAATGTCACTGTTTGATATTTGATCTGTATGATTAATATTAAGTGGATTGACAAGAATTGAGATCATGTCGAAACATTATTATTTGTTGTGTGAAATAAATGCCTTTTTATCATTGTAACACTTGTTAAAGAATTCCCAAAATAATTAACGGATTACTTAATTTTGAGAGCTCATGTAATTCATCATGCCCCCTTAGATGGGACATGCCCCCCATCCAGTTTAGGAACCATTGCTCTAAATCACGAGGTAAATACAAGTCTGGAATGTTGAATAGATTATTCAACATTCCAGAAATGTGGGCACATGTATCTAAGCAAAAATGTATTTGCTAAATCCTAATTTGGCGGAGAAATACAAGAGAAGACAAACGAATCTAATGTCCTGCAATGGCGGATATTAGATGAAGTTTTGAACTCGACATTAATGCAAATAAACTGACCAAACACGACAGATATTGGAAATTCTACGATCCATTTATTATTTTCCTTGTCTTTGTATTCAATCGTTAGTCGCGACCCTCACTACCCGACACAGACACAGTTAGGGATGCAACGATCAATATCACAGATGTGAACTAACCGGAACTGAAATACGAGCAAAGGCAAAGCATCGCCATTTTAGAAGTCTAAATGGGAATTTCGCTGTCAACGAATTTAGCATCAATCGTCTGAATCGGACGAAATGTGCTGATATTATGTGTATTGTAGACAATTTGTATATGTATGGGTCGCCGCGGATAGCTCCCAGGGGCGCCACGGTTACCTTCCAGGGGAGCTGTGGGATATTTTGAAAGATTTAATAAGTGTAGGCCAGAGTAATTCAATGCACTGATGCACGGTCACGATGATAGGACACGATATCTTAGTGGCACATCAATAATCTCACTGCCCATCGAGTGTTGATAAAGTGTGATAAAAAGTAATTATCTTGCAAAAATCGACATAGAACAGCAGATGATGTAGGCTGCCCAAGATTTGGGAAAGTATGCGGTGACCAAAAGGATCACCCATCCCACTAGTAAGTATGATGAGGAAACAGATACATAACCGTTTTATGTATTTTAATTATAGGATCAATTATGTTTGACTAACTAACCTAACCACATGAACATACATGTAATTGTTCAGTATTCTTTTACAAGGGCGCCGTGAAAAAGATCATTGTACACTGAGTGCGCCATGATTTGAAAATGTTTGGGAACTACTGCAATGGATGCTTCTAAAATCGTGATTTAATGAGGTGAAAGGTTTACCAATATATACAATGTTGAAACGGTTGTTGAATTCTTTCGTCCATTGTCGAAATTGATTCAGTTTTAACATTCGAACGCGTAATTAGAAACCGTCAACCAAAACTGTAACCCAACTGTCGCATTGCAAATTGAACCCCGCACTAAAAACCTTTTCAACAAAAAAAAAGAAAGATTTTCCAGACATAATAGGGAGTAAATGTTTGAATTTTCAGCCCTCTAGCCCCATTGGTGTGGCCTGTACGCGCGATACATAGCCAGGCAGCCCGCCAGCTTGACCAACTTAAAAACTGAAGAAACCTATGTTGACAGTTTTGGTGTTGACGGTTTCTAATAATCAGACGTTTTCATCGAGACATGTCCAAAAGTATGTTGCTAATGGAACTCAAGTGGTTCTTATATGCCATCAACTACTGTACTTATATGCCATCACATACTGTACTTATATGCCATCAAATAATGTACTTATATGCCATCAAATACTGTACTTATATGCCATCAGATAATGTACTTATATGCCATCAAATACTATACTTATATGTCATCAAATACTGTACTTATATGCCATCAAATACTGTACTTATATTCCATCAAATACTGTACTTATATGCCATCAAATACTGTACGTATATGTCATCAAATACTGTACTTACAACTGAGCGTGTATAGTGCCGTCTAACGAGAAGGAAACCAAAGAGAACGAATCTTTCGGTCCACCCTATATGTTTGTATGGATGTGTGTGTCTGAATTTGTACGCCTACGTATATTTAATTGGCAACATATATTGAAGTATGATATCTTTCCCCAAACCATCTTCATTGCCAACCATTATTATTTTTAAATAGTACTGTTTTCGTCTTAATGTTAGTTGCTTTTCATGGCAACTACTCAGGCCCTCAGTCTCGATGGTATCAGATCTATTAGAAACCGTCAACCAAAACTGTCACCAGAACTGAAACGTAGGTTTCTTCAGTGTTCACGCTTGTCTGGCTTGCTTGCTCTGTAGCACGCGTACTGGCAGCACAGTGGAACTAGAGGGCTCAAATGTACTCCTTATTATGTCTAGAAAAAAGGGTTCTATAGTTTTTGAATGTGGGGCGGGGGGTTCAATTTACAATGAATGTTAATGCTAAAATTAGTTCATGCCCGGCGGTATTCTCGCTTGTTTTTTTTATTCAGACTTTTTTAATGATCAATGCCCAACAAAAGACAAGGGAAGCAACTTATTCATTAATCAACCCTTTTTCCAATTTTTAATTGATCGCCCCCAACACGGCATGCTACCAAAAGACGTTGGTCACGTGGCGGTTTCTTTTGAGTTACTAACCAGACCTGTTTATTAATACAATCTTTGCTAATGAGTATGACATCATTATTAGAACTTTGCTCAATATATTTGTAATTTCTCTTTTGCCCTGACATCCTCGTCTGGAAGAATTCAGAAATAAACTTAACTTCTTTATACAAGAAACTCTCATTGTACCGGCACACGCGTTAGTACAATGTAGGTCGTCATGGAAGGAGATTGGAAATGCATTCAGTGGACCTATAACGGCTGATGTAATACGATTCTTTATTTTTAATTTTTAATTAGCTGTGTCTTTGTCAACCAGTATCAAATTGGGACTAGTATGTTCTTTCATCCTAATTTAGTTCGTTTTAGTTTGTGCACGCTTATCTTTTGAAAATTTAAACGGTTTTAGTGATCGCTGCCCAACAAAAGACAAGAGAAGTAATTTATTCCTTAATCACCCCCTTTTCCAATCTTTTAATTGATTGCCCCCAACACGTCTTGCTGCCACAAGACATTGGTTTCTATTGAGTTACTAACCAGACCTGTTTATTAATATATGCTAATGAGTATGAAATCTCTATTACAACTTTCCTCAAGAATAATTAGATATTTTTAATTTCCCTTTTGCCCTAAAGATCTCGTCTGGAAGAATTAAGTAATACAATTAACTTTTTCATTGTAATGGAACACGCGTTCTAACGGCACTATTTGATGACACGCCCATTCTAACGGCAGGCTTGTTTTATCTTCGCAAGACTGTTGCCGGAAATTAGTTTGCAGAGCATTATCTTGAAAACTAAAATATGTAAACCCTTAAAATAATGTCACCTAAAGTAACACGAAGCATTAGACTCTGAGACGGTAATAAGACGTAACTGTGTCTGTACGTTTCAATTATTATTAATACACTTTCATTGAAGTTCATTCAGCATCTTTTGAGATACCACACGTGTTCTAACGGCACTGTTTCATGGTACACGCGTTCTAACGGTACTGTTTCATGGTACACGCGTTCTAACGGCACTGTTCCATGGTATACGCGTTCTAACGGCACTGTTTCATGGTACACGCGTTCTAACGGCACCATGTAATGCCAGGCTTGTTCCTTTGCAAGACTGTTGTTGGGAATTAGTTTGCAGCAACAGCGCATGAAGATTCCAGTGCATTATCTTGAAAACTAAAATTGGTAAACCCTAAAAATAACACTAAAGTAACTAAAGTAACATGAAGCATTAGACTGCGAAAGTGTAATAAGAAGTCATTTTGTCTGTACTTTTCAATTATTATGTATACACTTCGTATAACATCTACTCGTTATAATGGCACATTGCCCATCTTCCCACACAGTTTCATTAAAGTTCATTCATAATCTTTTGAAATATGATGTGGACATACATGAACTTCTGGCTATATTATGTGGTGTGGACATATAACTACGACGGAGAGGAGATAATTTAACATGGATCCACCCAAAAATGCTAATCAGTTCCTTCGTAACACATTCGTAGTTCATTGGAATTCATTGTGAATCTTTTGGGATATCGTGTGGACAGACATGTAAATTTGGAGATATATATGGTGTGGATTGTGCATGGATCCACCCCAAAATTTAACAAATTCTTTCTTACTCCATTGTCAACCCTTCCACAAAATGTCATCAAATCTATTGAGTAATTTAGGAGATATCGTGTGGACAGATAGACGGAAATACAGAAAGACAGACGGACGCAACCGAATACGTACACCTCCCCAACTTCGTTTGCAGAGGTAAGGAAAGGTTTGGACATTTCTGTCTTTATTCTCAGATGATCCTCTTTACAGGAAGAGTCGACTGTAGGAAGAATGGACCTGCTTACAGACGCATAACGCATTCACTCTATCCCTCTCTCCTTCTCTTTCTCTCTTTCTCTCTCTTACACACACACACACACACAGAAAAGAGGTGATGATGGTACGTTAAGCTGAATGCAATTTTCGCTTTTCGCCTTTTCATTTTAAAAGTGACGAATCTTCGAAAACCGGGGGATACTAGTACTAATATTACCTGAGTACCGTCACATGAAAAGGGTAACCAGCGATTATTGAACAAATTAGACTTGTTTGCTGCTTATTCCTCCACGGCAAGACGCCCAGCATTTGTTTAGTATGTGACGACTCCACATGTATTGGTTAACCAGGTAGGATTGAACGCCGTACAATAGTAACGGCCTGCGAGACGAATCAAATTCTTACCAGGTAACTTGACACATTTGTACATGCTAATATGGTTGATAGAGTGTGGGTGAGTGAACAATTGGGCAAACCACTTTCCCATTACTGCTTTACCTGTCCAGCTCTTGCATCCGGAATCAGCTTTTTGCAGAGTCTAGTCATTACATATATCAACTGCTAGGTGCCCACACACATCAACTGGAACCAGTACGTCGTTTTGTGGTCTGTTTCTGATCGACGGCTATTGCTGTCAGTGATGATGACTGGGGCGAGGCCGGGCTCCCAACGTAGAACCTAACAGCTCTACCCTGGGGGCAGGAGGGGAAAAGGGAGAACGTAATGTTTTCTAATATTATTTATCAATGAGATATCCACAAACTTTCTATGAAAATGTCCATAATTCAATGAAGAAAACAAACAAGAGAAAAAACAAACGAACGCACATACACTCATCCACACATGCGTACACATTCACACATATACACACATTCACATACGGACACACACACTTTCGAACACATATACACAAACCCACACGCGCATATGCATATACACACAGCCACACACATACATTCATATACATACACACATATACACATACGGAAATACGCACACATTCACATGTGGACGCAATCATACACACACTCACACACGCAGATACACACACACATGCACGGACATATGGAACCACACTCATACACATATGGACTCCACATATACACTCACACACCTACACACACGCACACACGCATACGGACGTACACCTTCACACAAACACATACGCATACAGACATATTAAACTTACACACATATACACACATATAAACTCGCATTCGAATACATAGACACACACACACACATATATAAGCAGATAAAATAAAGACAAATGAAAATAATCAGCCTTTTTCTAACACACGCATATGGGCATACACCTTCATACATACACATACGAATACTCACCTATGGACACACATGAATACACACACACATCCACCCGCATACACACATACGCTGACACACACACACACACACACATCCACCTGCATACACACATACGCGGACACACACACACACATACACATAAACAGGGGAAATAAATCCAAATGAAAATAATTCCGCCAACGGCTGGCTATTAATTCCAACTAAAACGATTCCCCACAGAAAATAATTGGATCGCATCGCAAATCTATCTTTACTCAGAGGAGACGGTGGAAAAACAATTCTTCAAAAGAAACGGGCAGTCAAGTGTCTAATTAAGCTGCAGCCAAGGAAAATCCATGACTTGATCAATTAACCCAAACAGATCCAAAATAGATATTGACTAATCTTTTGGTGCAAATCCGCAATAGAAGGTAATGCTGTGATGACCGAACTCACTACACGAGCAATTGTCTCTGAGACTTGGGTGCTTACCATCGTTTTTACAATAGATTAACAAAAACCATACTTCCACCAACCTTACATCCATATTTCAAAGGGATGTTAAACGCATTACTATTTGCGGTGGTAACAGTAGTAGGAGGATGATGAGACATATGAGGAAAAAGAAGGTGCGGATGGTTCACCAGAAAGTCTGGACCAAGTTTCATACCAATCCAACATGATACGGCCGAGAACATTGATATTTAACATATTAGGGACCGACAGACAGACATACCGGGAAAAAAGTATTATAGAAATGCGTCCACACATCTAAAACATGCACATACAATGTATGTCTTTATTTATCAGGTTTAACAGAGTTGGTCAATTTTAATCTTGATAAGTTGGAACTTCAAGATGAATTACCTATTTTGTCGTAAGAAAACCATTATACAATTTTGATGGCCACCACTTATTCTAAAATTTGGACAGTTTAAGTGCCATCAATGTGGAAAATCAGATAGAAATTTCAGTTTGAATTTGTTAGACGAGTGATAATCATTATTCCAGATTAATCTATTCGGACTAGTGTCGTCTTCTTGTGTGTTATAGTCACAATATTTCTACATTGATCTATTATGTCTAGTGTTTTCGTCTTGGTTTTATAGTCACGATGTTTCGGTAATGTATGCGCGTAGGAATGGTTATTATTCTACATTTATGTATTCAGACGAGTGTCTTCATCTTAGTTGTTATAGTCACAATGTCTCGGTTATTTCTGAGATTAGGAATGATCATTAGTATTCTTTCAGATTTGTTTGGGACATTTTTGAGAAAAAAGAAGGAACTATAACAATAGATAGATTGGGAGATAAACAGACAGATAGGTAAACAGGAATATATACACATACATAAACTGACAGAGATATATATAAAGAGATAGATAAATAGATAATGAATATACATGAACTGATATATATATATATATATATATAAAGAGAGAGAGATAGATAGATATATAGATATGTTTGTTACATTGATATCTTTTATTATTTAAAATCTTTTAGTTTCAAGTTTATGCTGTCGCATGAGACGTGAAATCATTGAGTGGATTGCTTTTGCACTCACTGAACCAATCACTTCTTAGGATAACACCATTTACAAGATGAGTGACGAATGCTTTCTGCTGCTGTGTCTATGAAAACGGCGTTTAGGCGTTGCAAAATGGTTCATCCAGTCCTTTTCTTTCAAATTACATCGAGCTCTAAACATTATGGCTTATACCGTGGGTACAAAATGTATCTGATACATTTCAACACATTTATTTTAACATCCTTATACAGCTATGAAAATGGCAGAATATGGACGAAAGATTAAAGAAATACACCAAGGAAATCTAACCAAGATTGAACATTGAACAGATTCTGTCAATTTTGAATCTGTATAAGTATGTTGAAATAAACATTTCCAAACGCATCGGATACTATTTACACTCAGAGTATATCTTCTTTGGTTGGCTGTATTTCTTAGATGAAGCTTTACCCATTGTTAATTTACAAGCAGTTCTATTCTTTGACTTATTTTCGTAACTTTCTTTTATCGAAAGGCCCAGCTTGTTTTAAAACATTCTCATATCGGTTATGAAACAAAACTCCCTGGCTTCTAGGAATATGGGATTCTAGTTCAAATCTGGTCGGAAACTAATTGGTTATTCTTTGCATAAGCTGCTAATGTAGGTACATCAATGAATACGCTGTCTAACTTTGAAAAAAAAAGCTTTTAATTTACATTACACGTATTATTTCTAACATAGTCTCCTCTAATCAATGCATTTAATTAAGTGGTGAATCATAATAATATAAATTGACCATAATACAGTGAAAAGTTGAAATAAAGACCACGTGTCTGTCTACGAACATTTTGATCAACCCTCGTAATTAACAGTCGTAGAATGTAAAAACGAACTGAGCGTTTCCATGAAAAGCAACGATAATAAGATGAACAAGAGAAATCGAAAGTTATTGATGATAATGTTTCATCTAAAAGATTTGAATACCCAAACATTGCTTATTAATTAATTGTCCAAACTGGAGGAAGTGTGACAACAGGCAGAATAAGGAAAGTGATCCCGAAGTGTACGGTTAACGGGAATCTGGTGAAGCTATGATGGGCCTACCAAGCCGGAAGTGGATTAGAATTGGTGGTTCAAGTAGAATAAAAGAGAATAAAAACGGGCGGACAGAATAAAGGAGACGGCTGTCTCCAACTCCTCACGACAACTCGAGTACAAGTGGGAGATATTTAAAAAGTTAGAAATGGAGAAAGAAACCTCAACACAAATGCAAATACGCATTTCTCTAATCAGCCTCAACTTGTCCATTGTATTACATGAATAAAAAGAACAAGAACACACAATAGAAACCGTCACGTGACCAACATCTTTTGGCAGTGTGCCGTGTTAAGGATGACCAATTAAAAGAGTGGTGATCAATGAGTAAGTTACTTCTCTCGCCTTTTGTTGTGCGATGATCAGTAGAAAAGTCCAAAATGTTAAAAAAAACAAGCATGAATGCTGACGGACACAGGCTAAGGGATCGATTTTGCATAGACTTACATTGCAAATTGAAGTTGGGGGGGGGGCACTTAAAGCATGTTTTTATTGAGGGGGCGGCCTGTACATAAGATATTTACATAGATAGACAATCAGCCAGACCAACTTAGACACTGAAGAAACCTATGTTGACAATTTTGGTGACAGTTTTGGTTGACGATTTCTAATACGCATTTCTCTAATCAGACTCAACTTATCCATTTTAATATGAATAAAATTCAATAAACATCTATCTTTGTTATTGTAATCTCTCCCGTTTTACTGTTTATTATCAATTGTGTGAATTGAAGACATTGTTGTATTCAAATTTCATCATCAGAAAGAAAATGTATTCAAATAAATTCACTTACTTCAAACATTTAATCAAATTGCGCCCGGCAATATGATATCGATTTATATCACCCTCTTTCCTCGGGAATAGCCTGAACCTGATTTAATATTACTTCTACATTGTTAAGATTACAGTTACCCCTTGCTGATTTAAATAAATGATACATTCTTATGCCCACATCTCATGATATGTTTATTGAATAAAACATAATAGTCCATGAGATCAGAAGCGAACTATTGGCTTTTAGTCTCCGGCGGGAGGGCCTAATTCTAACACATTCTTCTTGGGCAGAATATCATACTGATCAAAATACGGTATGCCAGGTTGGTCAGAATGGTAGCTTTCTTGATGAAAATAGATTTGAATTTCAGACAAACTGCTATTTTTAAAAACGCATGAGTAATCCATGGTAAGCAGCGTCTCTCACCAATTCTCATCTTGCAAATGTTCGATTGCAATGAATTGAACTCTAAACATTGTAATATGTTGGATCAATGACCTCTCTTTTCAGAAACGTTAATTATCTTATTTAAATAAACATGGGGTAGGTTAACATAAACTTTAGGCTTCCCTAGGTCTAAATAAACATCAATAGATACATGGAATCGTAGGAGGCAGGTTACAATCAACTTCAAACAACCCCCAGGGGTATTTTGAAATCGATTTCATCCTACCTCCCTTTAATCTGAAGTTATCGTAGGGTAAGGTGAAGCAAGGTTAATCTGAAATCACTACACCGGCAATTAGAATTGTATTCCTGATTGTGTTATGCTTATCCTATCCTTTCCTTTATGTTGCTTTCTTTCATGAGTTGTAAATCAATTGAGACCGAGTGGCCTGGAGAAAGGTCAGTGTACACAGGAGCCGCTCCGTATGAAGACCAGTTGAGTGATCTAAGTGGGGAGAGAAGCGTCATCGCAGGAAACAGATAGCCGGTACTTAGACATTCGGGTCAGGCGCCCCTGTGTGTCGCTTCTGCAGCTGCGTCGAACATTGGCCGAATGAATCACGAGAGGTGATGCAGAAGAAAAGAAAGAAAAACGACCTGAAGCCGCTAAGACTGTCTGCCAAGACGGTAAGAGCCATACAAAACCAATTAAGAAACACTTTGATCTTCCAATCAGTTTTAACCTTTGTGTCGTGTTATCGCGAATAAAGAATACGGATAATTCTTGGATATTAAAGTAAGTATTGCCCTTATGCTGTCTATGACATCCGATGTCCCTGTCTAGGTTTCACATATCACAAGATTATATTATCTTGTCTTGTGAATGTGTGAAATAGATGCGAAAAACAACCGAATTGACATCCCTCACTTCACCACCCTTACTTACAGCAGCTGGTATTTCTAGGCGGTTACCCATCTAAGTACTGACCATGATTGTTATTGCTTAACTTTGGTAATCGCACGTGTACCGGTGTATCCAACTTGATTTGACCGTGACTCTACAGGAAAGTAGGTTGATGCAAAGGCTTCTAACATTTGTCGACATCTTTTATTCGTAAATATTCATAGCATCATTATCAAATCAACATATTTCCATGACTTTCTATGACTTTACACCGCGTTTTAGCAAAAGTGTGTATTCCATCATGAGAGAACGATTCCAGCTTTGACTCGACGAATTCCTCAGAGGAAATGTTCGATATCTTGAAATTGGAAATTAGAACTGCTGAGCAGACACGTAGTGTTGCCTGGATTCTAACAGGTTTTAATCTGACATTGACAGGTCTGGAGAATATACCATGTGTGGGAAAACTCTCAACTCCATGATTACTTGCTGCGACGCATTTGCAATATGAGGATGGCTATTGTCATGCAATAAGTGGCCAACTTCCTTGCCCAAGAAAAGGTATTTTCTGTTCCGATGCGACATTCAAAGGAGCCAATTATAAAAAGTACTTTGGAATCAACGAGATTATATTTGATACATTGTTAGATAGCTAGAAGACAATAACTATTAACAATATTACAGAACGACCTCTCGTATGATATATGGAATCACCTGTTTTACATGCGTTGCTGGGAATCTGTTTGATTCGACCAATACGTTACACCATCTTTTTACTCTCGGTGGCAACTTCAGTAATCTGGTTTGCTGTAATTTGTGTTATTAACAACCAACATCTGTGTTGATGTAGTATGTGCCACCAGAAAAGGAACACACGATAATTGTTGTATACAGCCGCCGCGTCATGAGTTTTCACAAGTTCAATACAAAGTCAAATTTTAATTGGCTATCTATAGCATAATTCAAGGGATTACTGTCCGCTGTGGTAGGCGATTGGAACTTAACGCACACTTAATATTTACGGCGTACTCTTATTTGTTGCCACGAGCTTTTAAACCGAGAAGTAGTAGGTGATGTCCCAGTAATAGAAGTGTGAGTATTACCCGACAAGAATTCAAGATGAATCATGTTTACATTGGCGGAATTCCACAAGGGAATACATTTGGGACAAGTCACCTGACACAAACTCACCTGTCACCTCATCGCTCAATATTGAATCAACATATCTTCCCTCGGCACAGGCCATCCTAGCACATTCCACTCGTCCGCCCTCGGGGAAGTTTGACTGCATCTCTCCGCTGAAATCTTGGCGATGTGTGATTAAAAGACGTAAACTAGTGTTTTTCTTTTAATAAATGATGGGAAGCGTTGGTTTGAACGAAGCCGGACTCTCCATAAAAGGATGCCATTTGCGTAATTCGTTACGAAAGACATAAAGTACTTTGTGATAACACAAGTCGATATCGCATACCTTCCCATACAAGTGTCAGACATTATCTGTCTTACGTTGTCAGACATTCGTATTACGTTGTTACATGTGAAATGCTGTTTTTGAATAACCAGGTGATGCATGATATAAACAACAGAAAACGGTAAATATTTAATCAACTTCTTACACATTTGAAGCAATAGCCTTTTTCCAACGGTCCTGTACTGATAATATGCCACTATATAATTCTTTTTTTAGGTTTAATGGTCACAAATTCAGTAAGATAACGAATCATGGCATCCCTTTATTAAGCCCTTTATAACATATACGAAGTTCAAAATGCCTGAAATGATCATATTCTGTCTGACTTCCTTGGAAGACACCATTGCAGTTAAGGGAAGCAAACCCTCCAATAATAACGAATAATATCTCTATTTGTATTGATTCTGAAAGAAAATACAATTACATTAGTATATCTTTTACGTTTAGCATTGTCTATGATGTAAAAGAAACGGCATTTCGTACGTACCAATCTAATGTATAAACTGAAGCCTTTTGTCGATTGTCAGGAACCGGAGAAACATTAATGGCGGATATATAGAACATCTGGATATGTCATCCAAAATAAAACATGTCGTTTATTAAGAATAACACCCAATTTCCTGTCATGTCTCTTATCTCCGTTTCAATGTTCCAAATGTATCGTCGATTATAGATTACCTGGGAATTACGCCGTATACACTGTCTTTAGATCGGTATACGCCATAACAACATATCTACGTATCAATCATCTTTAGACATCTGCAGGTAGGTCATTAATCCTGTTTATGAAATAGAAAGAAATTACGTTCAATACTTAGTAAATTGTATGTACGCTTCATTATTTGTAAAGCGTCAGCTGACGATGTTTTATTAAAGTGCCTTATTGATATAGACATCCATGCGATAGGATTCTTATATTGTTTCTTGTGTGTCTCTTTCCCACTTAGTAATGTAGTGTTGTGCGGCACAAAATCAACGTATATGTATCGTAGCCCTCGCGTATATGTTACGTGGCCGAGTAGAGCACAGCACTACATTACGTAATTTGTGATCTGTGAATCGATGGGCACCCTGAACAGATTTGTTATCACACTCAAGGGTGTATACCCATGCTGCCCTGAATATACAAATGTATACCTTCTATGAGCGTGACGATATGTTCCAAGGTACAGCGTACATTGTCGACTAGTGTATACCTGTGTTGTAGGGTGCTGAAGAACGGAGGACTTTTCGAATATGGTTTGAGTTTTATTCTTCGTTCGTTTGCCGTGGCTCTGGTGAAATGAACTGATGTGAAATTTCCTTCATTGAGAAAAACGAATCACATATCTACTGTTTATAACTTGTTTATACTGTAGCGGTTACTTTTAACTAAGTGCCAAAATAGGGTTTAAAATAGCAAACTGGTCTTG
>VCCN01002009.1:96511-107120 GCA_006491835.1 Architeuthis dux
TAATTCTTTATTCAACCTTTCCCATTTCTGCACGAATGACCGTAGGTCAGTGATGAGTGTAAATACGAACTGTCTAAAAGTTTTTATCGAACGCTTTTGGCCATTCTCGTAGCCATTATCAACATCCAAGTCCTTAACGGTAGGAGATAATCATATTATGATTATAGCTGACTTTCTTTCTTTTTAAAAAAATATATTTTACATTTGTACTGTTCTTCTCTGGGCCAGATATTATGAATTAGTTTTTACCTGTTTATTTATATTCTGACGTTCTGATCAAATCCCCCCCCTCTCTCTCTCTCTCTCTCTCTCTCTCTTTCTCTCAGGAAAACAGATCTATAACTTTCCCCGAGCAAATTAAAAAGTAAGACAACAAGAAAAATGAAAATATGGAGACTAACTTGAAAAACAAAAACAAACGGCAGGCAAATAAAAAGAATACGACACGCAAATTAAACAAAATACAGCATGCAAATTAAAGACGACGGCAAGCAAATTGAATAGAGAAGAGAACAAAATCGATGAACATGATTAATCACATACATATAGTTTCTGCTAAAGGTGCCGCTAATTGTAATCTTTAAGTGAAATTAGTTGAAACATTTCTTTTCTATTTTGTTTAAATGATAATTCATTCAAACAGTCGATTTAAATAGGCCACAGCCAATGATTGTAAAAGAATATCAATACATACAATTGACTTATAATTCATATCATACTACACATATTTAAAGGGATAGTCTCTATAAAGACGATCTCCTTACTCCAATACTACAACATACTGTATTTGTGGATGTTGGAAGAAGCGTAAAGCATGTCTATTCCATCAACAGGGCATATTGCTAATTCAAGAATATTCTCTGACATGATTGAGCAGATAACTTGTTTGAGAGATTTCAGCTGGAGGCCCAGCAACGATCTCGGATAGCCGTTCTGCCTTTAGTTCTTTCGTATCGGTCTTTGCAGGTGATTAATATAATTTGATCGATGACAATGGGGCACTGTATGGGGTCATACGAAGAATTGTAACTCCTTTCACATGCTGTGGAAGAGATTGTACGATATTGGAATATGCAGCTGCATTATCGATAACGACAACGGCTTTCTTCGAATCTACTGTTTGATTCAAAAGCTCCAACCCGCGGATCAGTCATTTGAAAATCCTCATTTCTCCACGCTTCCTTCACGAACCTCATAATACGCAACATACTATACTGTATTCAATTCACAGTAACATTAACACACACAGGAAAACCACTGACCTCTTTCACTGTCAAACAATCCTCATCAAGTTGACGCTAATGGTCCTTGTGGAAATATTTATGGTGATATTTGGGTCCGGCTGTTGACCAAGGTCCTCTCTAATATTGAGTAGTCAGTGTGCGCAAAATCGTATGTTGTGCAATATTACTTCCTCTGACAAAAGTATGTGCGCACTTTTGAATTCGACATAGTGAATCAATAGTTCTTTAAATAAAAACTCAGAAAGCTACAAAATTTGAAATATGTTGTGCCTATACTAATTTCTTTTGTGCACTGGTTGCAAAACGTGTGCGGGCGCACACATGCATACAGCTTAAAGGGAGCTATGATGCTGAATCAATCTATCTGACAAATATTTTAACGTAGCCTGGTAATCTTCCTCAAAAAGGCGTAAGAGAAATTCTCTTTGGCACAGCTAAAACATATTGACAGTTTCTCTCACACTTTCACGTTCTTTTGTTTTCATAGTATCTGAGCATTCGATAACTCATCGTCTAGCTGTGCTTTCATTCATTCATTAGCTCTGACAATGCTCTGACAATGTTCTGACAATGCTCTGACAATTGGCTCACCAACATTCAGCATTCTCAGTAGCTGTCAAAACGCGTCCCTTCGCATTAATTGAAGTTGTTCTATACATGCCTCGCTCTGATTCCTCTGCTTGCAATTTGACTATTGAGGGAGCCACTTCCGGATTTCGAACACGTCGACGGCAAAAGCTTAATTCAGTAAATCCGAAAAAAAGTAACAAATCTATGAATTGTTTAAACAAAATAAATTAAGAGACAGATTTCACCTAATTTAATTTAAACATTAACATGTGCAGCTACTCTATCAGTAACTGTATATATGTGATTAAACATATTCATTGATTGAAATGACTGTCACGCGAAAAGATATTGATTTACTAAAAGTGTTTAACCGCAGTCCGAGGTACAGACACTACCTTGACCGTAAGAAGGCGGGCCCAATGGTGAGCTAAAGTATGTGTGCGTATGCCTTTATATATGAATACACCCGGATGTAGTCATAGGCAGAGACAAACTTCCAAACAATGGCATCTAAATTGTGTTATTCTTTTTTCTTTTGGAATCATTCGTATACGCTTCTTTATGAACTCTATCTGATTGTAACTTGGTCAGAAAACGTCCCTGTGTTTCGTCCATGAAATGTGTAAATCGCATTTCTCTAAGGGAAATGGACATTGTTCAAAAATTATTTAAGTCTCACAAAACATAGTGAAAACAGGTCTGGTTAGTCACTCAATAGAAACCGTCACGTTTTTTGGCAGCATTCCGTGTTGGGGTGATCAATCAAAACGTTGATCAATGAATAAATTACTTATCTCGTATTGTATTGCGCACTGATCGCTAAAAAAGTCTGAATTTTCAAAAAAAACAAGTGTGAATGCTGCCCGACACAAACTGATGAATCAATTTAGCCACAACTTAGATTGCAAATTGAATCTCCCAATAAAACCTTTTGAGAGTGGGGTCTAAAAATTAAAACCAAAACATTTTTAAATATCCATCCCTCTAGCTCCATTGACGCGGCCCTTATAAGTGATAGATGCATAGTCAGCCAGCCAGCCAGACCAACTTAAAAAACTGAAGAAACCTATGTTGGCAGTTTTGGTGACAGATTTGGTTGACGGTATTTAATAATAAAAACGTTGTTCAAGTCATTGCAGTTGCACTAATTAATATTGGAGCGCCTGGAACATTCCCGAAGAACCTTGCAAAACCGAATAAGGAAGTGAGAATCTGCAGGCACTAGACTAATTGATATCGTGATGAATACAGAGAAGAGGACACGAGTATTGAGAGGACATTTTGTTAATTGATTCCAGGTGAGTGTCGGTAGATATTACTTGGGTGGAAATAATTTCCTGAGTTAAATTAATTCGAAAGACAGGTATTATTCTGTTAGGTAGGTTTCTGGATTCTGTCCGAAATTATACAAGAATGTTTTGTCGTTATTCTATGAACTATTCGAATTAGTATCGTATTCTTTGTTATTCAATAGAAAGTTTTGCCATTATCATCCTCTGGACTTTCTAGTACTGTCTGAAGTTCTGACATGAAATATTGTCATTATTCTATGAATTAGTTGGACTAGTATCCTCACATTTGTTGTTTGGATCACTTTCTGTCGTTCCCGGTATTCTATGAAGTTCTGGGATGAAGAATTGTCATTGATCTACGAATTATTTGGGCTAGTATAGGCACCTTTGCAGCTTCCTTCACTGCACATTCATCGACCCGTTCTCCAGTCTTACTTATCGTTACAAGTTCTGAGATGAAGTAGTGTATGCTATTCATGATATTCATATATATTCTATGAATCGGTAGGACCAATAACCCAAATTCAGTTTCGATCAGTGCACTTCCATTGGTTAGTGCATTATATCTCATAGTCTTGTATGAAATTAAGATAAAATAATCACATTATTCCATGAAATAATTGGACTAATGTCCTGATTCGAATACCCTTTTCACCTATAAAGAGGTCTCTATATCTTGCAGCAGTGTATTCTGATTGGATTTACCAAACTTTGTGTGTATGGAGATACATTGATCTGAAGTAGGTCTTTGCAAATTGGCATATAATTTAAACGTAATCAACCATGATTGATTACAATATTACGATTGATTAAGTTGACTGAAAAGTGAAAAGTGCGCAATTTCGAATGCAACGTCTATCTGTCCACTTGCAACGCTTGATAGATTTTCGCCGGGTGGAGAGCCCGAGGCTGAATTCATAACAGAATTCAAAGACAACGCCCCCCCCCCGAGCTTGAGTAACTTCATTTTGGAATAGTAACACAAATCTATTCGTCATGTATTACAAGACCGAGCCCATTGGACACATTAGCATACCGCAATATTCAGAACGCTCTCAACAATTAGTACATGTATGTACTTTTAAAATCTGCAATACTTCCATGATATACATATCTATATGTGTATCATCTGTACGAATACATATACATGTCCTTCTATTCAGTGATGGACAGTGAACATACAAAAAACATGGAAATAGGTATACGACGCACCAGCGCACCCCTCCCCAGTTGCATCTTTGCTTTTATTGTGAAAACGCGAGGAGTCTATCTGGCATCACATTACACGGGGATCAGGTGTGGATTGTTCTTTTCGTGCTCTTATATCTCCTTTTCTTGTAAAAAACAAGACATACGCATACGAATCCGAATCCATAAATCAATATAGTTCGAAAATCCTAGGAAAATTTGTGGATGTCTGACACCATCTTGCCGGGGTGATGCTGACGAGTATCAACTCCAAGCCAAGTCTATCTTTGATCTTTCTACTTCACGTGTATTTAAATGTGTTTATGTTGGACTATACACATAGTGATATAAATATAAATATATATATATATATATATGGAGAGAGAGAGAGAGAGAGCGAGAGAGAGAGAGAGAGAGAGAGAGAGAGAGAGAGAGAGAGAGAGATGGAGAGATATGAACAGAATGGGATATATAGAAAATCAGCATTCAGTATCATGGATTTTACCTGGCCCTGAACACTAACGATTGGCGCTAGTAGAGATGCATAACTCTACCTACCAGACATGTATATATGCACAAATACCTGTGTGTTCTTGCGTGTGCGTGTGCGAGTGTAGACGAACGCGCAATAAGAAATGTATATGTCGTAGATTGAGGGTTAACATGGGGCCAACGTAAACGTCCATCCCTTGTTCTGGATGAATTCCTATCACAGCAACATTCGAAATCATAAACAAAACAATTGCTAAGATAAACAGTAAACCGTTAGCAAGGGATATCAATATCGTCTTGCCTCACTGCTAGTGAGATGGTTACTTACTATCTGACCAACAGAGGCGACCTCGTGCCAGATTAAGCTAATCTTAGTAAATATCTATGGGCCCTCGTCGTGGAGTAATAGTTAGGAAGCTAGTCAGACAGACTATTACTACTGTAGTAATGTTGATCCTAACTGAAGCCTCACATGTGGAGACTTGTGCCAGACTAAGTTAAGGTGAGAATCATTTCAGGAACCTCGTCATGGAGTGAGGGTTATCAAGCTAATTCCGCAGATCATTACTACAGCAGTGATGTAACCTTGTGCTAGGTTAGGCAATCATGTAAACAAAAGGTATCAGCCCACTTCAGAGTATAACATAAAAAATAAAAGAGAATGAGATAATATGTCACTATGGGATCCATACCAAACTAGTAATCCGGATCTGATAGACGTAAACAAAGGAAATAGGATCTACACAATTGTAAACCTAGCTATTCCAGCGGTAATGTGAAAATGCCAATACCTGGCCCAACAGCCGAGAAAACTGTGGAAAATAAAGGTTGGAGTCGTACCTATAATAGTTGGCGTATTTGGAACTGTGGCAAAAACAGAACGAACATTAAATGAATTAAACATTCGAGGAAGATTTGAGATTGACTAGGCCACATCGGTTATGTGGTCTGCGAAGATTTGAGATTGACCAGACCACATTGGTGCTGCGGTCTGCGAAGATTTCAGATTGACCAGACCACAGTGGCACCACTGTGGGCTGAGAATATACTGATGGGCTTAAGATTTGAGGAGACATGTTGACAATCAGCCTCCAACAATTAGACAATGGGTGTGAACATGCAAATGGAAAGGACATGACAGGAAGAAGAAACGTTGACTGCAGAAGGAATGAGGAGAGGTGATGTCACTTGATCTCCAAGGATGGCCACCGCAAACGTGTCATGTAAAGATACAGTCATTATTGAAAAGAAAACACATGCTGTGGTAGCGTTTTCCCCATCAATGTAAGCCAGTATTTCCCTCCATCGGAACTATGGCGCTACGCCATATTCCCGCCTCGGTGTCCTCCCACATTTGATCCTGAACTTCCGATTGCCAGGTGAATATCGACTAGGGCAAGTAGGTGGATGGATTTTGCAGGCTTACGCCTAATGTTTGCTTTTATGATCCACGACTCCCCTATGGTGTTGAGATATATGCTTGACCTACTGAGGAGGTTATCAGAGCCAAGCAATCACCTGGTGCCAGGGAGTGAAATGCATATACTCTGGTTCAGTGGAACAAGCAAAAGTATCATCGCAAGGGAAAATTAATTGATACGAATTAACTAATACGAGATATCCCCTATCATGGACAACGGAATGGGAATAGTCCATTTCCGTGGCGTGAATAATGGGTACAATTCGGGATTCCGAATACAAGAGGCCCATGATGGAGGCCGAAGAGTATAACAGTCGAAACCTTGTGCCCATACCAACCAAGGTGAGGATACCAGTTCGAAAAATCGAAAAGTTTAGTAAATAGTCTGTGTACGTACCGTGGCCGGACAGTTAACAAGTTTGTCTCACGGACTGATTTGCAAGCGCCGTGAGTTTGAGACTCGCTGATGCCTTACTAATGTGGCATTGTGCAATACTTAAATACGCTGAGTAAATAAACTTAGTAAATAAAAACAAAGAAAGAAAGAAAGAGATGAAGAAGATACGGATACACAAACACGGGTTGCTTCTCGTGTTGCACGACACACGAAGCAATGAACTCTCCTGCTGCTTAGCCATATCAGGAGAGAGAAGTGGATTCATCTATTTCCCAATGGAATTAGTTCAAAGTGGACGCACACTGATTACTTTCCATTCGATTCCATTATCTGAGACGTTAACCGTTAGGTCACCCACACATCAGCTAAGGATACAAAGCGTTAATAAATCACATCCACATCGTCTTTAATAATAAGTGTTTTACTTTCGTTAGCTGCCAATATTTTCGAATACTCCCGTAGGAATCGTGTAGACACATGATGATTTATACATGAAGTGTGATTCTCTTGGTTCTATGTCAGTAACCATGGACTATTCCACTTAAAAGTAACAAGTCTGCTGATAAAAATATCTCCTACGCAGCATTTTGAACAATGGTAGCTTCCACTGAAACAAGTTTGTTTAGTTCTTTTCTAAAAAAAACATATATTAGAATTCAAATGCAGGTAGTCTCCACTTTTCCAAATATTTGCTTTGCGCCATTTATTTTGGCCTTTTCGACAAAAGGGCGAAAAGCGAAAAAGCATTCAGCTTTTGATTTGCAGCGAGCAATTATAGAAGCAGCGCACACCCTCTTCCTCTCTCTTTTACATCCCAGTCTCCTGTAGCTCCCACCACCACAACCACCGATGACTCAGTCTGACATACCATCCTAAAGGTTTTTGTGTCTGAAGACGCTCAGAAATGTTTCCCATATACATTAATGGTAATTGCATCTCCGCTTTACGCCATTTCGGCTTTTAAAGGAACGCTCTACTTTCTGATAATCCTGTATGCCTTTAAATCACGGCGATTAACTAGTTAGTAAACAAGACTGGTTGCTTCACGGTCAAACTCCACTCTGACTGAAACTTAAATGACTTAGCTCATAAGTTTTGAAAATATTTCAACCTTTGTGAAGTTTCGCCATGGAAGAGGACTTAATAAAATGGTATCTAGATAAATTGCATGACCATCTAGATAAGTCTAGAGATAAAGTGAAGAACATAAGGTATCCGGTGAAGGGGGGGGGGGCAGGTGACTCCGATTCTTATTTATTATCGTCTAGTGGGGTTTGTAATTGTTATTGTTGTTACCAGGAGAAAATAAAGTCAACCCCAGAGTAAGAGTGACAATAAATGCTTCTTTTCAGATTCTTAATGAATTCCCCGTGATCGCCTCTTACAATGAAACCTGCGTTATTCAAAGATTGAAACACATTCCCCGTAACCATTACTGTAGATACTTGCATATCATTACTTCTGTTGGGACTCTATTTTCATAATGTGCCAGACAGCATACTGTAAATACAGCTTCACCCCGCTATCTGAAAGTAGAGAGTTCCTATGGAAAAAAAAAACATTACGTAAGCCAAAACGGCGAAAGTGAATTCATATGGGACATTTTTAAGCGTTGCCAGACCCCCAACATGGTGATGATGATGTGTTAGGCTGTAAACTCAGTAAATACACGGGTTATTTGCCATGGAGTATTTGTTAGCAAACAGTTTTCGAAGAGAATTAGTACTGTAATGAGTTCGATCCACACTGATCTCCTCATTATTGTTGTCCTGTGCCTAAGCTAATCGTAGTAAAAAAACAACTTAGTGTGGAGCAATTGCTACCAAGCTATCCCTGGATACCAATGTCCATGCATTGAGCTCTATCATCCTTGGGAACCCCTCACTTGTGGTGTTGTTCAGAATAAGCTACGAGGTGTGTCCGGAAAGTATACATGCATTTGGGATGCATACTTGAACCTTTTAAATATGTATCTGTCCCTTGATAAATATCCAACAGGATAAATGTATTCCATTTGATTTAATACAATAGTTCTCTTTAAGAATTAACTTAAATTTAACAAGCTTTTTGGTTTGTATTCCCCTTCTTTATGTGCTATGTCCTTTCAGGGCCTAGACTATCATGGCTCCCCACTGCTTCCTTGTCGCTCTCTGCAACCTCCTCTCATCTACGCCTTCCGGTATTCTTTCTGCCATCCATCTGCTCAAATCCTTCAAGTAGGTTACTCGCTGCCTACCTTTGCTGTTTTGCGCTCTATGCGCCGTGTGAGTGTTACATTCTCCAAGCCTTCCTTCCTCATTATGTTGGTTCAGGCATGTAAAACTGCAACGAGTACACACAGATATCATCAATAACACATTGATAGTATAATCTGCCAAAAGACAGATTTACAAGATATGTTTGACATTATCCAGTCATATATTATTAACGAAAAATAGCCTACCTAGGACAAAGGCGCTTTAGACACATGCAAATTACTCCCCATGAGATCTCACACACCTATCCCAGCTTCCCGTCCGCTTTTCCAAAACAATCTTCAAAGTCCTCTTTCTTGATCGCAATCAGCAGCCTTGTCGCATTCTCTTTAATCTTGTCCACGGTCTGAAATATCCTCTCTTTAAACAGCAACATGCCATTCACAGGGAGCAAAAGAACACTGCATGAGACGTAGCAAATGTACAGGCTCGGTCAATGTGAATTCAACAGTCAAACGGCACATGAGTAACCTACGCATATTCATTAGGGTCCCCTCTTGTGGTTTAACTAGTTACATCAAGTCCATGCAACCGGTTCTCGAGATATTCAAAATAATTAGATACTTTTCGGACAGGCTTCATATAAATAGAAAGATAACCTTATCCAGAACAGGATTGTAGACTTGGTGTTTGCTAAAAAAGAACGAAACCACTCACAGATAATGGATGTATCTGTTCAAGCGGACCATACGATGAAACGGAAAGAAAGTTACAACTGATGAAATGTGAGGACCTTGCACACCATTAGAATACATGAGTAGTTACAGTCGTGCCATTATTCACTGGTAGTCCTGGTTCTGTAAAAGGGTTCTGTAGGTATGTTTGAATTGATTAATAAAACCAATCGTACATGCTAGAAGGACCTTCATTGAGTCAACATAACTTGATTAAACATCCCAGTTCAGTTGCGAAAATATCTTAGAGCCAAATGGCGGATTTTCGCTGAGGTGACCTAGTCAGAAAAATATTTGTCATCAAATATGGGCATATTGTATATTGTTGGAAAGGAAATGTCACGCCGAGTAAAGTATACACAATAATTATATGCCTCAAAGCAAATCATTTTGAATCAAAACAATTCCTACATAACCCTATTATAGCACCAACACTATGACACACAGGGAACGGTCACAGACAACTGCAATTAGCTAGATATCCAAAGAGTAATTACAACTAGTTGACTACATTATTGCAAGGGTTATTAGGAATACTTTCTTCGTTTATTATCGTATGTAATAGTATGGCACAAAGCTATAACAGTATTAGACTCGTATCATAATGATAATGGTGCCCTCTTTCCCTGGTTGTGTGCGGGTATTTTGTTCAACTAAATATTAAAATGAAACCAATGATGCCATACTGTTCAGTTGTATTGGATTCTTTCTCTGCGTGACTGAAGTTAACGCGAATGTCATTTCGAATAGCAATCACTATTAAACACAGTCAGCATATCCTTAATATAAACCATATTGACCAATGCCTGTTGGCAGCATGCCGTGTTGGGGGTGATCGATTAAATAATTGTAAAAAGGGGTGATCAATGAATAAGTTACTTCTCCCACCATGTGTTGGGCAGTGATCACTATAAACGTGAATGGTACTGGAATGCTGCCGGATACAACCTAAGGGTCAAATTTAACATACACGTTGAGAATTGAACCCCACACAAAAGCCCTATTTAGGAAGGTGGTTAAAAAAAACATATGTTTTTTTTTCAGATATAAGGAGTAGGTACACACAAAAATGGACAA
>VCCN01002009.1:134105-148565 GCA_006491835.1 Architeuthis dux
TGGGTCTCTTGAGCTTCCGTCTGAGCTGGCGGTCTGTGTTTTACATATCCACGAAATGTAACTCACATATACGGAAGGGTATATCTCATTCTAATAAATGAATATATTTATACTAAAAAATGTATTTTTCTTTTTATTATATTTAGCATACAACAGTTGTAGTAATCATCCTCAATCGGATTTTGATCCTGCAGCAACCAGGCTTGTATTATTCAGTTTCTATCATGTATTTTGAGTACTTTACTTCCACAGCACTTGCATTAAGTTGGCCAAATATCCCATTTTCATTTGTTTGTAAGGAACTGCATATGTTTTTGTCGTTGTTTTTGTTGTTTTTAAGCATATATAGATGTTATTTAACATATACACATATAAACACACACACACACACACATACACACATACATACATACACACACACATATATATATATATATATAGATAGATAGATATAGCTATTTTGTCCTCTCCTGGCGATTAGTTAATTTCATAAGGCACAGTTTTCCCTCTCGGGAATGAACAATACAATGTAATACCGGTTTGAATAACTGTTTATCATAAAACAGATAGGTTATCAGTGTTTTCGAGAAAATAGCGTCAAATTCACAACATACGCAGAAGCTATTATCGCATTTTATTGAACACATTGTTTATATTAACTCCTGTATCGTCGGCCGGTTTCCACCGAGTGATGTATATATTAACGCTGTTGCCATCAACCTCAATGAAAGGAAATAATACGCAATGCATCTGTATTACAGGCATTTAGGATATTCAATGTGTGTATGGTGTCTATCCAAAATACATTTCCACATTTTACTACTAGCTGACATACCTAGCATTACCGGGATTTACAAACATAATTAAAATGTAATCCCCTGGATTACTGACGAGCCGTCCAACGTAAACAAGAGATGATTATGCTTAATATCACTTTGAGAGATCACAAGATAGCACAGTAAATTAGTGAACAACAGGATTATGAGATATCATAGAATATATTAGTAAACTGAAATGGCAATGAGCTGGCCATGTTGCAAGAATGTCAGCCAACCACTAGGCATTAGGACTCACAACGTGGATCCCTATAGATCATATGAAACTGTGGCCGGCAGAAAATAAGAGGGCGAACTGATTTAGACAGATGCAGGAGATATTGGCGCCGTGACGCAAGCGATAGAGAGATATTGACGTTAAAGGGCTGATAATTGATATGACCCGTCATGTAAGCCCCGCTGTTAAACGTGTGGGCAGCAAGCTAGTTCCGCATATCATTGCTAATGTTGGGGGCCCCGAGCTTCATTGGGTACCCCCCTCACCACTTGCCGAACCAAGGAAACTTTAGTATTGGTTTGGCCAAAACGTCTGTACAGCCAATTAAGTAATAGTTTCTCTGACGCTATCTTAAATGAACATCATATTTACCGTTTTGTTCCAATAACTTTTTCCTATATTTCAGGCAACTTCATAATTCCATCCTCTCAACAAATTTTATGTTTCTGAGCAAAGAACTGCTCAGAATGCATTTTCAGTCTTCGAGTTAATGAAATTTCTTTCATTGAACGAATTTTGTGTCGACCGGAATAAATGCCAATAATACAATATATGGTGACCACATGCCTTCATTTTCTTTTCTTAGTAATGTGTTAGTAAGCATCAGCATATTAGAAACTGTCAACCAAAACTGTCAACACAGGTTTCATCAGTTTTCAAGTTGGTGTGGCTGGCTGGATGTATGTATGTATATATCACGCGTATGGGTAGCGGCAATGGACTCCCTGTCGGCGGCTGCGTCGCCCCTCACCCCGTTGAGGGGGAGTCGACGAAGAGCACCGGAAAGTGTTGTCTCTGAACTTCTTCAAGAAGAAAAAAAGACTGGACAAAGATCCTTAGCATTATCGGGATTTACAAACATAATTAAAATGTAACCCCCTGGATTACTGACGAACCGTCCAACGTACACAAGAGATGGTTATGCTTAATATCACTTTGAGCGAGCACAAGATAGAACAGTAAATTAGTGAACAACAGGAGTCAGAGATATCATAGAATATGTTAGTAAACTGAAATGACAATGAGTTGGCTATGTTGCAAGAATGTCAGACAGCCACTAGACCTTAGGAATCACAACGTGGGTCCCTATAGATCACATGAAGTCAGCAGCTGCGTCGCCCCTCGCCCCGTTGGGGGGAGTTGACGAAGAGCACCGGAAAGTGTTGTCTCTGAACTTCTTAACATGAATCAAACCCAGTATTTCTAGCTCGCAACAGCTTTTGACATGACGTGTGGAAAGATGAGATACAGAGAAAGAAAAAGGAATGATGAATAAAGATCCTTAGATAGGACGAAAGAATACGGAAACGAACCAACAGTAGCAGAGCATGACTTCAAATCCGAATGTTGTTTGACAGATCACAACTTAACCAGAGTATACACAAGTTCTAAACAGTAGATTATGTGACTCAGGTATTTTGAAGTCCACGTTCCAGAGTGTCGCTACCGAGAATAATCGGGTAAAAACAAAACATAATGTTTACTAACTGACTTTGTTTTTCTCAATGAAGGAAACTTCACACCAGTTCATTTCACCAGTGCCACGGCAAACGAACTCAAATCATATTCGAAAAGGTATCAGAAACCAACACCGCATATAAATAATACGAGCGGAATCAACAAGGGATCGTCTTCTGTTCTTCAGCACCCTACAACACGGATATACACTAGTCGACAGATAGTCACACTCATAGAAGGTATATATTTGTATATTCAGGGCAGCATGTGTATACACCCTTGAGTGTGATAACAAATCTGTTCAGGGTGCCCATTGATTCACAGATCACACATTACGTAATTTAGTACCGTGCTCTACTCGGCCACGTAACATATACGTGACCGCTACGATGTATATACGTTGATTTGCTGCCGTGAAAACCCTACATGTCCCACAACACTACACTACTAAGTGGGAAATATATATACAAGAAACAATATAAGAAACCTCTCGCAATGTTGTCTATATCAACTAGATACTTTAATAAAACATCGTCAGTAAACATGAGCTTACACTTTACAGCTTCCTATTTCTAATACAAAACAAGTAATGAAACGTACATACGATTTACTAAGTGCCTATATTGAAGGTAAGTTTTGCCATGTCATAAACAGGATTAATGCCCTACCTGCAAATGTATAAAGATACGTAGATATGTTGTTATGGCGTATACCGGTCTAAGAGCAGTGTATAAGGTGTAATTCCCGGGGGAATCTATAATAGACGATAGAGTTGGCACATTGAAACGGAGATAGGAGACATGACAATAAATTGGATGTTATTCTTAATAAACAACAGGTTTTATTTTGGATGACATATCCAGATGTTCTATATATCCGCCATTAATGTATATCCAGTGCCAGATATAATCGACAACGGCTTACCTTTATATATTAGATTGGTACGTACGAAATGCTGTTTTTTTACATCATAGACAATGATGCTAAAAGTAAAAGATATACTAATGTAATTGTATTTTTCTTTCAGGATCAATACAAATAGAGATAATATTTGTTTTTATTGGACGATTTAACTGCAATGGTGTCTACCAAAGAAATCAGACAGATTATGATCATTTCAGGCATTTTGAACTTCATATGCGTTATAAAGGGTTTAATAATAGGGATGCCATGATTCGTTCTTTGACTGAATGTGTGACGACTAAACCTAAAAAGAGAATTATATAGATGGCACATTATCATTATAGGACCGTTGGAAAAAGGTTATCGCTTCAAATGTGTAATCGTTTGATTAAATATTTACCGTGTTCTGTTGTTTATATCATCCATCACCTGGTTATTCAAAAACAACATTCACATGTAACAACGTAATACGAATAATATCTGACAACGAAATACAGATAATGTCTGACATTTTTAAAAGTTACGTGCTTCATGTAATAAGGAAATCACAGAAGGTATGCGATCTCGATGGACGTAATGTTGTGTGTTATCACAAAGAGCTTTATGTCTTTCGTAAAAATCATACGCAGCTGGTATCCTTTTATGGAGAGACTGGCTTCGTTCAAACCAATGCTTCCCATCATTTATTAAAAGAAAAGCACTAGTTTACGTCTTTTAATCACACGTCGCCAAGATTTCAGCGGATAGAATATCTTAAATCATTTTTTAAATATTTTATTTAGATCTTGATTCAGATGTCACATGCAGTCAAACTTCCCCGAGGGTCATATCTGGCGGACAAGTGGAATGTGCTAGGATGGCTTGTGCCGATGAGAAATCTGTTGATTCAATGTAGGGCGATGAGGTGACAGGTGAGTTTGTGTCAGGTGACTTGAAATAATCTGAAAACAATCAACGGAGACCAGGGAAATGTAATATAATGTTTGTTTTATCATAGGTTCCTCGTCCCAAATGTGTTCCCTTGCGGAATTCCTCCAATGTAAACATGAGGCATCTTGAATTCTTGTCGAGTATCACTCACACTTCTATTACTGGGACATCACCTACTACTTCTCGGTTTTATAATCTCGTGGCAACATATGAGAATACGCCGTAAACTTTAAGGGTGTGTTGAGTTCCAATCGGCTAGCACAGCGGGCAGTAATCCCTTGAATTACGCCATATATAGCCAATTAAAACTTGACTGTGTATCGAACTTGTGACAAGTCGACATCATGACCCGTCGGCAGTATACAGCGATTATCTTGTGTTCCTTTTCTGGTGGCACAGACTACAGCAACAAAGATGTTGGATGTTAATTACATAACTTACAGCAAATCAGATTACTGAATTTGCCACTAAGTGAAAAACACGGTGTAAAGTATTGGTCGGGTCAAATTCGGGCCAAATTCAAATTCACAGCAACGCATGTAAAACAGGCGATTCCATATACCATACGATAGGTCGTCCTGTAATATTGTTAATAGTTATTGTCGTCTAGCTATCTAATAATGTATCAAATATAACTATAAGTAAACCGTAATATATCTCTTTGATTCCTAATAGCTTTTTATATTTGACTCCTTTGACTGTCGCATTGGAACTGGACATACTTTTTCCGGGGCAAAGAAGTTGACCACTGATTTTACTGCATGACAATACCAATCCTCATATTGCAAATGCGTTGCAGCAAGTAATCATGGAGTTGAGAGTTTTCCCACGCATGGTATATTCTCCAGACCTGTCAACTTCGGATTACAACCTGTTATAATTCAGGCAATACCACTTGTCTGCTCAGCAGTTCCAATTTCCAATTTCACGATATCGAAAATGCCCTCTGAAGAATCCGTCGAGTCAAAACTGGAATCGTTCTATCATTTCGATTTGATAATGATGCTATGCATATTTACGAATAACAGATGTCGAAAAATGTTGGAAGCTTTTGCATCAACCTACTTTCCCGATAAGTCACGGTCAAATCAAGTTGGATAGACCGGTTCACGGGCGATTACCGAAGTTAAGCAATAGCGATCGTCGTCAGTTCTTAGATGGGTGACCGGCTAAGAATACCAGGTGCTGTACGCGAGGATGGTGAAGTGAGGGATGTCAATTCGGGTGCATGTCGTCTCTATTGCACACATTACACGCCGAGACAATAATACCTTGTGATATGTGAAGCCTACACATGGCGGCGGATGCCGTAGCCAGCATACGGGTACTACTTACTTTAATATCCAAGAATTATCCGTATTCTTTATTCGCGATATCACAAAGGTTAAAACTGATTGAAAGATCAAAGTGTTTCTTAATTCGTTTGGTATGGCTTTTCCCGTCTTGGCAGACCGTCTTAGCGGCTTCAGGTCTTTTTTCTTTTCTTTTAGAGTCTTTCTTTTCTTTTGCATCACCTCTCGTGATTGATTCGGCCAATGCTCGACTATTCAGGGGCGCCTGACCGGAATGTCTAAATACCGGCTATCTGTTTCCTGCGATGGCGCTTCTCTCCCACTCAGATCAGACAACTGGTCTTCACACGGAGCGGCTCCTGTGTACACTGACCTTTCCCCAGGCCACTCAGTCTCAATTGATTTACAGCTCATGAAAGAAAGCAACATAAATGAAAGGATACGATAAGCATAACAAAACCAGGAGTAACATTCTAATTTCCGGTGTAGTAATTTCAGATTAACCTTGCTTCACCTTACCACACGATAACTTCAAATCGACTTCAGATTACCGAGAGGCAGCATTCATGCTTCCTTCTTGAAAATGTTGGACTTTTCTACTGATCATTGTCCAACAAAGGGCGACATAAGTAACGTATTCATTGATCACCCCTTTTTCCAATGTTTTAATTGGTCATCCCTAACACGTCACACTGCCAAAGGATGTTGGTAACGTGACGGTTTCTATTGTGTGTTCTTTTTCTTGTTATTCATGTAATACAATGGTCAAGTTGGGGCTGATTAGAGAAATGCGTATTTGCATTTTTATTGAGTTTTCTTTCTCCATTTCTAACTTTTTAAATATCTTCCACTTGTACTCGAGTTGTCGTGGCGAGTTGGAGACAGCCCTCTCCTTTATTCTGTTCGCCCGTTTTTATTCTCTTTTATTCTACTTGAGCCACCAATTCTAACCCACTTCCGGCTTGGTAGGCCCGTCATAGCTTCACCAGATTCCCGTTAACCGTACACTTCAGGATCACCTTTCTTATTCTGCCTGTTGTCTCCATTTTTGACAATTAATTAATAAAAAATGGTATTCAAATTTCTTAGATGAAACATTATCATCAATAACTTTCGACTTCTGGTGTTCATCTTATTATCGTTGCTTTTCATGGAAACGTTCAGTTCGTTTTTACATTCTACGACTGTTAATTACGAGGGTTGATCAAAATGTCCGTAGACAGACGCGTGGTCTTTATTTGAACTTTTCACTGTATAATGTTCAATTTATATTATTAATATTCACCACTTAATTAAGTGCATTGCTTAGAGAGGAGACTAAGTTAGACAAAATATCTATAATGTAAATTAAAACCCTTTTTTCAAAATTAGACTGCGTACTTATTAATGTACCTACCTTAGCAGTATAGGCCAAAAATAACCAATTAGTTCCCGACCAGATTTGAATTAGAATCCCATATTCCTAGAAGCCAGGGAGTTTTGTTTCATAACCGATAGGAGAATGTTAAAAAAGCTACAAAATAAGTCAAAGAATAGAACTACTCGTAAATTAACAAAGCTTCATCTAAGAAATACGGCCAACCTAAGATCATTACATCTAGTACTGTATACAAAGATATACTGTGAGTGTAAAGAGTATCCGATGCGTTTCAAAAAGTTAATTTCAACATTTCAACTTATACTTATACAGCTTCAGAATTGACAGAATCTTTTCAATGTTCAATCTTGGTTAAATTTGCTTTTTGTATTTGTGTCTTTCGTCCAAATTCTGACATTTTCAAAGGATGTTAAAATATATTTGCTGTAATGTATGGGATACATTGTTGCACTGACGGTATAAACCCTACTGTTCAGAGCCCGAGATAATATGAAAGAAAAGGACTGGATGAACCACTTTGCAACGGTTTTTCTCAAAGAGATCGTGGATGGGATTAGGGAGAACGTGACGACAGAGCTGACAGCGATCGCGGGGAAGAACTTTGCACACTGTTTTGAAAATTGGAAACGGGGCTGAGATAATCGTGCGAGCTACCAAGGTGAATAATATGAAGTGGACCAAGTCACTATTGCCCTAGGTAGGTTATTTCTTTCGTCAATATTAAATGAAAAGGATACTTTTCCGAACAGACGTCGTATAATTATAACAACACTTCGTCTCAGAAGATTAGACAAAAATTAGACAAAAATACAGCAGTTTATTTTAACGGCAGAAGCAAAGAGCCTAAAATGCATTATTGATTGTTGACTAAACTTTTTTTCATCTGATCTTTTATCACAATATTCGATACCAAATACCCTCCGAATATTTAAGTAAATAGCACGATGTCAGAATATAACAAGATGAGGCGGCAGATGTAACTATAATGCTGGAGTCTGTATACATTAAGTCTGATAGGACAAAGAAACGGGGAACAATGTTTATTTGGACTGAGCAGCTCAGACACGACAGACGGGATACAGAGAGAAGCTTGACAGCCTCTTTCACATCTTTCGTCTTCTTGGATTACTGCCTTAACTTAAACGAGTAAGTTTGTACAACATGGTGATTAAGTCATGTGACTCACTGTTGCCGCTACGATTGGCCAGTCTTGTACTCGAACAGTCCAGCTCTTTCTGGGTTGTCCTAATGACATTTAGGTTGGGGCAAGTCTAAAGACAACGGGAACTAGTTGACGGGAATCAGGTCGTAGTTACGCACGACAGTTAAAGAATACAGATACCGGGAACAAGTTACTCGTATGCACGATTAAAAAAAGAGTTAAATTGAATCTAAAGACGGAGGGTACAATTTCTAACACCAACTAGACATAGACATTTCTTATTATCGCCCATTGACAGTAGGTTTCTCTAATTCTTAAGCACTTTTCTCGGAATTCTTGCTAATCTCAAAAGGGTCGTAATATACCGCTATCACAACCCCAACCGTGTACTCTGTTACAATCTCGTTGCAAATGATTTCCAGGTATTTACTAAAAAGTTATAAAAACGTTAAGTTAGATAATTTAGCTTAACATAATTAGATATTTAAAAATTGAAAGTTAGAATAACATTTAACAAAAGGCAGTAACAAACTAATATACTAGGTAGCGTAACGTAAACGTTATAAACACGTTACGTTAGATAATTTAGCTTAACATAATTAGATATTTAAACATTGAAAGTTAGAATAACATTTAACAAAAGGCAGTATCAAACTAATATATTGGGTAACGTAAAAATTGAAAATTAGAATAACATTTAACAAAAGGCAGTAACAAACTAATGTATTAGGTAACGTAAGAAATTGAAAATTAGAATAACATTTAACAAAAGGCAGTATCAAACTAATATACTAGATAGCGTAACGTAACATTGAAAATTAGAATAGCATTTAACAAAAGGCAGTAACAAACTAATATATTAGGTAACATACAAAATTGAAAATTAGAATAACATTTAACAAAAGGCAGTAACAAACTAATGTATTAGGTAACGTGAGGAATTGAAAATTAGAATAACATTTAACAAAAGGCAGTATCAAACTAATATACTAGGTAGCGTAACGTAAAATTGAAAATTAGAATAACATTTAACAAAAAGCAGTAACAAACTAATATATTAGGTAACGTAAAAAGGTTCGTTCAGTTTATTAAGTAAGGGAAAATCTGTTTACTTTTACTTTCTGCATTCGCTTTATAACACCGTATACTTACTGTTTGCCTCACCATCTATTGCCATCTTCCAAGTAACTTCATAATTATATCTTTCCAGAACTGTTTATCTTTCTGACCAAAGTCACCATTTGCAGCCTTCAAAGTGAATTGATCGTTTGTCACTATGACAAGAAGGGAATAAATGCTAATCCTAAGGTGTAATATCCGGTGGATAAAGTGGATGAGCAGAAGTGCCCCAAACCCGCTGAAATAATAATAATGATCATTCCTCAAAAACAACCGACACCTTGCGACTAAGATGAGGACAATCATTCGAACGCGCAGAAATAGCCGACACATTGTGAGTATAAAACAAAGACGAAAGCGCTAGACATAATCAATGTGGAATGATGATCATAGAAATAGCCGAAATATTGTGAGTATAAAATAAAGACGAAAACGCTAGACATAATCAATGTAGAATGATCATAGAAATAGCCGAAATATTGTGAGTATAAAACAAAGACGAAAACGCTAGACATAATCAATGTGGAATGATGTTCATAGAAATAGCCGAAATATTATGACTATAACAAACAGGAAGACGACACTAGTCCAAATAGATTAATGTAGAGTGATGATTATCACACGACTAAAAAATTCAAACTGACATTTTTTATCTGATTTTCCACATTGATGACACTTAAACTGTCCACATTTTAAAATAAGTGGTGGCCATCAACATTTCATAATGTTTTTTCTTACGACAAAATAGGAAATTCATCTTAAGGTTCCAACTTATCAAGATTAAAATTGCCTAACGCTGTCATATTTAAGTAAATTAAGACACATGATGTTATTTGCACTTTTTAGATGTGTCCACGTCGGACTGTCTGTCGGTCACTAATATGTTAAATATCAATTTTCTCGGCTGTATCATGTAGGGTTGATATGAAACTTGGCCAATACTTTCTGGTGACCAATCCACATCGTCTTCTTCATATTTCTCTTCCTCCTACTGCTACCATTTCCATCACAATTATTAATGCTACTACTACTACTTCGTTTAGAATCTCTTTGAAATATGGCCGTATGGATGGTGGAAGCATCTTTGAACTTATGGTTCTTGTTTATTTATAGTAAAAACGATGATAAGCGCCCAAGTCTCAGAGACACGTGTTCGTGTAGTAATTTCGGTCATCAGAGCATTATCTTCTATTGTAGTTTTGCACCAACATATTAGTGAATATCTATGTTGAGCGCCCATCGCAGAGTAACTGGAATTAGATCTCTTTGGCGTAATTGATCAAGTCACCGTGGCTTTTCATTGGGTGGAGCTTAATTAAATACTTGACTGCCCTTTCCTTTTGAAGAATTGTTTTTATACCGTCTCTTCTGAGTAAAGATACATTTGCGATGCGATCCAATTATTGTGTGTGGGCAATCGTTTTAGTTGGAATTAATAGCCATTCGTTGGCGGAATAATTAACAGTAATCTGTTGGGTGTTAGAAAGAGTATTATCTATGTTTTCATTTGGTTTTATTGTCCCTGTTTATGTATGCATGTGTGTGTGTGTGTGTCCGCGTATGTGTGTATGTGTGAGCGTATGCGTGTGTATGCGTGTAATTGATGTATGCCCATATGTGCGTATGCGTATGTGTATGTGTGAAGGTGTATGCCCGCATGCGCGTGTGGATGTGTATGTATGTATGTATGTATGTGAGTGCGTACGTGGAGTCCATATGTATATGAGTGTGGTTCCGTATGTCCGTGTCTGTGTGGGCGTATGTCTGTGTGTGAGTAGGTGTATGTTGGCGTCCATATATGATAGTGTATCTGTGTGCGTGTCTCCGTATGTGTACATATGTGTATGTGAATATACTTGTGTGGGTTTGTGTATATGTGTCCGAATGTTTGTGCACCTCTGTCTGTATATGAATGTATGTGTATGTGTGGGGATTGTGTACGCATGTGTGGGTGTATATGTGTATGTGTATATATGTATGTATGTGTATGCGTGTATATGTATGTATGTGGATGAGTGTACGTGTGTTCGCTTTTTTGTGTTTCTTCATTGAATTATGGACATTTGCCCTATAGATTCTCCAGTGTGTGGATCTCTCCTTGATAGATTATATTAGAAAGCTTTACGTTCTCCCTTTCCCCTCCTGCCTCCAGGGTAGAACTGTCAGGTTCTACGTTGGGAACCCTGCCTCGCCCCAGTAATCATCACTGACAGCAATAGCCGTCGATCAGAAAAAAAAACACAAAAAGAAGTACTGATTCCAGCTGATGTGTGTTGGCACCTAGCAGTTGATATATGTAATGACTAGACTCAAAAGATTCAAGAACTGCGCAGGTAAAGCAGTAATGGGAGAGTGGTTTGCCCAACTGTTCACTCACCCGCACTATATCAACCATTGTAGCATGTACAAATGTGTCAAGGTGCCTGGTGAGAATTTGACTCATCTCGCAGGCCGTTACTACTGTACGGCGTTCAATCCTACCTGGTTAACCAATACATGGGGAGTCGTCACATACTAAGCAAAAGGAATAATCAGCAAAAAAGTTGTTCAATAATCACTGATTACCATTTTCATATGACCGTACTCATATAGGATTAGTACTGATTCGCCACTTTTTCACTTTTAAATGAAACGGCGAAAAGCGAAAATAGCATTCTGTGTTTGTTTTACAACGCAACGCACCCCATTATCTTGTATCTTGTATCACCCACCACCCTAACCTCCGATGATTCAGCTTAACGTACCATCATCATCCCTTTTGTGTATCTGGGAACGCTCAAAAATGTGTCCATCTAAAATACTGTTAACTTGCTTTGCGCCATGTATGTGTACGAGCGTTAGTGTGAGTGTGCTATGTAAGCAGGTCCGTTCTTCCTAGAGTCGACTAATCCATTAAAGAGGATCAGCTGAGAATGAAGACAGAAATATTCAAACCTTTCATTACCTCTGCCAACGAAGTTGCTGAGGTGTGTGTATTCGGTTGCTTCCGTCTGTCTTTCTGCCTTTCCGTCTGTCTGTCCACACGATATCTCCTAAATTACTCAATAGATTTGATGACATTTTGTGGAAGGGTTGACAGTGGGGTAAGAACGAATTTGTTAAATTTTGGGGTGGATCCATGCACAATCCATACCATATAATATCGCCAAATGTCCATGTCTGTCCACACGATATCCCAAAAAGTTCACAATGAATTTCAATGAATTACGAAGGAACTGATTAGCATCTCTGGGTGGATCCATGTGAAATTATCTCATCTCCGTCGTTGTTATATGTCCACTCCACATAATATCGCCAAACGTTTATGTATGTCCAAATGATATCTCAAAAGATTATGAATGAACTTCAATGAAAGTGTATTAATAATAATTGAAACGTACAGACATGATGACGTCTTATTACCCTCTCAGAGTCTAATGCTTCGTGTTACTTTAGTTACTTTAGTGTTATTTTAAGGGTTTACTAATTTTAGTTTTGGAAATAATGCTCTGACATCTTCATGCGCTGTTGCTGCAAACTAATTTCTGACAACAGTGTTGCGAAGAAACAAGCCTGTCGTTAAATAGTGCCGTTAGAACGCGTGTACCATGAACTTGTGCCGTTAGAACATGTGTGTCATTAAATAATGCCGTTAGAACGTGTGTCATCAAATACGGCCGTTGCAATGAGAGTTTCTTGTATAACAAAGTTTTTATTTCTTAATTCTTCCAGACGGCAAAAGAGAAATTAAACATATAATTATTCTTGCGCAAAGTTTTAATAAAGATGCCATACTCATTAGACGAGATTTTATTAATAAACAGGTCTGGTTGGTCATTCAATAAAAACCGTCATGCGACCAATGTCTTTTGGCAGCATACAGCGTTGAGGGTGATCAATTAGCAATTTGGAAAACGGGGTGATTAATGAATAAGTTACTTCTCTGTTGAGCACATCCAAACAAATTTCCAGACATAATGAGTAAATTAGAGCTCTGGAGTTCTAATGTGATGTTTTGGTGACAGTTTTGGTTGATGATTTCTATTAATTTCTTAGATGTTTGAATTTGTACAAATATCAAACTAGAAGCTAAAAGCAATGGCAGTGGTAATACTATTATCTTGATTTTATTTAATTTTCTTTTAATTAGATACAGGATTTTCAACAATTATTAATGTGTACTAGTATTTTCCGTTTACTGACTGCCTGAGTAGTTTCGATGAAAACGAACTAAATTAGGATGAAAGAGAATACTAGTCAGAAATTGATACTGGGTGACAATGCTACAGCTAATAAAAAATAAAACAAACTAAATAATCGTGTTACTACTACTACTACTACTACTACTACTACTACTACTACTACTACTACTACTACTACCGTCAGGCGATCGGTTGAAAATGCAGGGTAAGTCTATATAATTATATCCTATCGTTTGCCATCCACAGGGGACGCGTAGCTAAAACGGCAGAGCAGCTGGCACGAATAGCCAGGCTTCTCTGAGGCAAATAGCATGTGAGTCCGAGTTTCACCAACTCAGAATAGTACAGATGGAAAGAACAATGCTAGCGATAACTCTAAGCGATAACTCTAAGCGATAGAAACAGATCAACATTGATCAGAGATAGGACTAGAGTGAAGGCTATTATACAACTATTTAAGCCACAAAAATGGAGATGGGCTGTCCACCTAGCAAGAAGAGATGACAATAGATGGGGGAAAAGACTAATCGATTGGTGCCCATGGGACAGTAAACGAAGTAGGAAAAGACAGTGTACACGCTGTAAATCTGTTTTATTGTGTTTTTTAAAAATGTTGTCTTGCAAGTATTAATGTTTATGCTTGATAGATCCTCTTGTGTGTGTTCTACTTATCGATAAATATAAAGTTCAACAAATGTTGTTGTTCCCATCTTTTAAAAAAGAAATACTTTGAAGCTGTTTGGATTTTTATTTTGTACACAATATTATTTTTGTTGCTGTTATCAGCATCATGCACCCTATGCATGTTTTTGTTTTCAATGTTTAAATGATTTTTTCTGAACAGTTGAAAATTGGATTTTTCCTGATTGTTAGAAGCCATCAAAACAAAACCGGTCAACGTAGGTTTCTTCAGTTTTTAAGTTTGGCTGGCTGGATGTGTCGCGCGTACAGGCCAGACTAATGGAGCTAGGGGGCTGAACATTC
>VCCN01002024.1:124804-135008 GCA_006491835.1 Architeuthis dux
CCACCACCATCATAGCCGTCATTGTCATCTTTTGAATCATTCTGTTTGCCTTCATTGCTAGTGTGCTGGCTTTTATCAACTGAAGACTTCTTTTTATTAATTTTGACTAGTTTTTAGGTTCTTGGTTTTTAGGATGAAACTGCTGTCAGCCAACAGCAGTTTCATCCTGCGGACGATTTGGAGACAACCTGTTTAGTGAACAACACTTTTACCGACTTGCCTTTTCACCCAATACTTTTTTTTTACCATTTAGAGGTTAAAGAACAACAAAAAACAGTGAAATTTCTGAAAGATAATTTTATTTTACATCTAAAATAACAACACTGGAAGCACACAATAATAAAAAACAATTTTTGTGACTGACCAGAAATTTATTTAAGATGTAAAATAAAATTATCTTTCAGAAATTTCACTGTTTTTGTTTTGTTTTTTAACCTCTAAATGGTAAAAAAAAAAAAAAGTATTCGATGAAAAGGCAAGTCGGTAAAAGTGTTGTTCGTCAAACAGGTTGTCACTGAATTGTCGACGAGACTGTGTCGCAACCTGTCATTCGCCAAAACGACCAGACACAAGTTTTTACCTTCATCTTAATTTTCAGTTGTTTTTGTCACATCTTGGGCCATCATTCTATGTCTACAAGTAAACAGCGCGATCAGAAATGAAGAGTAAGCTTCTGGTGAGAATCAAACTCGCATCCCTCAACAAGAGATAAGCCCAGTTTACACCTGGCTGCTATAACCATTCACCGGAACCTTATTCTTCATTTCCGATTGTGCTGTTTACTCGTAGCCGATAGAATGATGGCCCAAGTTACAGGTTGTGATAAAAACAACTGAAAATTAAGATGAAGGTAAAAACTAGTCAAAATTAATAAAATAAATATTGTGTTACAATACTTCATCGACTAATAAGAATGAATAAGACTTCTTTATCGAAATCTTTTAATAAATAGAAAAGAAATCAGAGTATCCAAACAGTCATTTGTTTTCTTCTTCTTTGTCTCCTTCTATACCACATTGTGTACTTAAAACTTTTTTTTATTTGTAGTTATAGCTACAACTTGGGTTGCATTCGGCAATTTAGTTAACCACACACATAAATATAATACACACACGAATGTGTTCTATACCAGAAAGTAATGATGCTTAATATTACCTAACTTTGGGTGTTATTTATTGAGCATTTAACACTGAATAAATAAATATGCTTTGAGATGAATAGCGTGTTATTTATCAAATTCTGATAGTATTCTCTTCTCTGGGTACTACCATACAAGATGAGACAAAACAATTGAAGAGAGTCGTATTCATCATTTTAGGCTCGATGAATTCCATCTGGGTAACAATACAATAATGGCCACCAAAAGGATTATGTTTATGATTGTGTTTATCTAAATGCACAAGATGTGTGCAATTGCCTACTTTGTTTCACCAAATTTCGACCTCTCCGATGCCCATCATTTGTGAAGGCCTGTGGGGCTGGACAACAATCTGCTGTGCTCAGTTGTTGAGGCAGATCCTCATCAAACCATTGAAGAATTGACACATCTACCATAGGACGGACAAACCAACCAAAACCTAATTTGGCGACTTTAAAAACCGCATACCAACCATATTTTTGGATTGATTTTCATAAAACATTTGTATGATACCTCAGTATATTGTGTAGAATATGACTACCATATTGTTTTTACAGAAAATTACCAAAAATCATGCGTTAGCAACCACATATCATTCCTAAAATGGCAAAATATGTAAATATCAATTAAAATAGCAGTGAAAACTAAAATCTAATGAAAAACACCTTGAAATGGGATGATTTGGTGCTTGTCTTGTGTGATTTGGGGAAGGGCTGATTATACCACCAGATAGATCATGGATGGCTCAATACTTTACCATAGAAAAAACATTTTTGGAACAGTGGTGAGCTTGCCTCTCCTACAGTACACACCTCAATTCTACTGTACACAGAGAAAAGCATGATAATACAACACCGCATTCAGCAAGAAAGACTCAGTAGTTCAGAAATTTAGGCTGGGAAGTTTTTCCCCATCTGCCCTATTCATGTGATATTACGCCATTGGACTACTTCAGATCCCTGGAACACTTTCTAAGTGGTAAAAGTCTTTGAAATATTGATGAGGTCCGACATGGGCTATCAGACTTCTTTGCATCAAGGCCAGCTCTTTTTTCTTTTTACAAAGAGGAGATTGAAAAGTTGGTTTCAAGATGGACAACTGTGTTAAATAACGATGGCGATTATGGAATTGATTAGACTATAAATGTTTTCTAATAAAAGATGTTTGTCTCTTTCTAAACTAAAAACAAAACATTACTTTCCAGTACACCTGATATAAAAGAAAACCCAGATACACAGAAACAAAATAGGTTCTATATTTATAAATAATTATTAAATAACTCTGTGTGTGATGGTTTTTGTGTATGTAGGTATATATAGTGGTGTCTCTTGAACCTGCACTTCAAAATATATATATTGTCAAATCCACATACAGCGCTGTTTTGTCGTCTTACGACTCATTAGTGTGGCTACTGACTATAAGTACCTTGAGCTAGGATTGAAACCAGACATCTGGGCCAGCAGTCCGACATCTTACCAACGCTCCAGGAAACCTCGGCAGATGTAGGTAATTTTTAAACACATATAAACCTATATGTTTTTTATCTATTTACGAAAGTGCTCGATTCGAAATACTCTGTAGAGCTATGTGTAAATAGTTAATTCCCTACAATAGAGCTCTACCTCTAAACCGAGGGAGCGTATACATGCACAGGTAACCATGCTGTTGGGTTACTCCTCTGTGGGGCAGCAGACCCCAACAGCCAGTGTGGCATCTGATCCAGCTGTGATCCAGATCTGCGCCCAAAGTGCACAGATAGCCATACCTTCCTAACAAAGGATTGGTATTACTCTACAGCCAGCTCAGGCATCTACCAACTATGGAGTATTCACCCAGGTCAGCCATACTGTCAGACTTACTCCCGCAAAAAAAGGTGCAGCAGAATCCCATAGCCAGCTCAGGCATCTGCCAGGAGAAGGAAACTCCTGTCAAACCTACAACCTAAGGACAGTGCTGCTATCTGCGCCACTACAGTGGACCATAGCGTGCAAACCCATGGTTTAAAGGTTGGCACAGTCGTGCGCACATTGCACTTCACCTTAAAGACTCCATTGCACAGACTTAGGGCTATTCACATTCAGGCCCCGCTGATTTAGGACCTGAAAAGACATGGAAAACCCTTCCCAAACTCTGTCCGCGGAGCCAAGTCATTCATATATATAATGTGTGTGTGTATAATAGTGTATATATGAGGTGTTAACTAAAAGTTGGGTGAATTGACCACAAAAAAGTGACTGTTCAAATTCCCTGAAATTTTGGGTAATACCTTCTGTGTGTTTATTATATGAGTTGGTGTGCATAAGTGCCCAATGCACCATTTTTAAAAAGTTGATATTTTTGTTATTTTTAGAGCTTACAATACTCAGTTCTTTGGTGTTTTTTTAAAGCTTGAACACTATGAATCAATGCAGAGTGTTCAATCTTCAAAATAAAATAAAAACTGACCATTGTAACTCTAAAAATAACAGAAATATCAACTTTTTAAAAATGGTTTGTTGGGCACTCATCATGCATGGTCACTCATATATATATATATATACTGATGAGCCAAAACATCATGACCAGTGATATGTGTCAAGAATGACAGCTACTGTCTCGTAACACCTGCGCATGTCAGGGTCAGGTATATAAGTAGGTAAGCCGGCCTCGAGCACTTGTGTTGAATGCAGATATATGTGAAAAGGGGTGTTTTCTCACCCTCCGGCTGACCAATGTCTTTTGGCAGCATGCCATGTTGAGAGTGATCAATTAAAAAAATTGGAAAAAGGGGTGATCAATGAATAAGTTACTTCTCTTGCCTTTTGTTGAGAAATTCAAATTTTTTAAAAAACAAGACCAAATGCTGCCGGACACAAACTAAGGGACCAATTTAGCATGAACTTATATTGTAAATTGAACCCCCTACTAAACACTTATTTTGGGAGAAAATCTTCCAAAAACAAAACAAAACATTTTCCCTACTTATTGAGGGGAGCATGTGTGCAACATCTCAAGTTTCTACTTTGAACAGTTAGGGCTAGGCAATGTCTAGATACATAAATGGCATCCGTCTCTACAATGGAATTACGCTGGAGTGTCCCATCAAGCATACAGAGATCCTGGGATGCCCAGGTATTAGAATCCCCCTCTCAGGTGGTGATGCAGTCCAGAGGGAAGCAGAGAGAGATACGTTTGGCATCAGGTTGGCTGCAGGAGCTGACGGAAGGACGCCAAACTGCCTTAAGGGGGCTCCACTCTGGTTTGGAATCAGAGTTGTCCTTCTCCTAGGCTGGTAGCCTTCCCAAGGCAAGAGATCCCAATCTGCCCTGCTATTTTACTCATAGCTGGGGGGGGAGAAGTGATGGATTCAGGCCTTTCCCAAGGGCATTAGTGCGAAGTGAACATAAACAGGCCCAACCAGAGTTTGAACCTCGGGTCGCTGATTCCATTGTCCGTGCCATTACAGCTACACCAATTGCTTAGATACATATAAATGTCAGAACACATGAATAACCTAAACCCAGCAACAGTGTTTAAACTAATCTATTGAAGGTAGTGGTGATTAATATATAGATCGATAGATAGATATGAACTGACTGAGATAGAGAGAGAGATATGAACAGACTGGGAAAAATACATAGATATGAACAGATTGGGATAGATAGAGATAGATATGAACAGATTGTGAGGGATAGATAGATAGATATGAACAGAATGAGATGGATAGTTAGATATTAACAGACAGAGATAGATAGATATGAACAAAGATAGATAGATATGGACTGAGATAGATTTATTTTTGGAGAAAAATTTAAAAAACAAAGCATTATTCATGCTTTGTTTTTTGAGAATTTTCTCCCAAAATAAATCTATCTATCTCAGCCCATATCTATCTATCTTTGTTCATATCTATCTATCTCTGTCTGTTCATATCTATCTATGTATCTTAGTCTATTCGAATAAGATGGATAACTTTTTTTGGACAGACAGAGATAGATAGATATGAACAAAGATAGATAGATATGGACTGAGATAGATAGATTTATTTTGGGAGAAAATTTTCAAAAAACAAAACATGAATAGAATAAGATGGATAACCTTTTTGGAAGATACATAGATAGATATGAACAGACTGAGATAGATAGATAGATAGATAGATATGAACAGACTGAGATAGATAGATTTGGGAAGTTTTTTAATGTATTCATCAGTAAATTTTAAAAAGCATTCTTTTATGTTAAAATTATTCTTAATCTTAAATTTTGCTTTTTCTGAAATAAATTTTAGGAATTCATGTATATAATTCAAATAAAGTATTTATTTTGGAAAGATGACTGGAAAATATTTTCACTAAGAAATTCTTAATTCTGGGATTAAATTAGACATTAGAGGTAATTTCCTAGTTTAGATACAAAAGGAAAAATATCTTTTCTTAAAACAAAATTATTATTATTATTATTAGCTGTTCCCATTTCTAATATTTTTTGTATGCTTTCAATATAAATACATCTTTTCTTAAATAACAAAGGCTAAATTTTTCAAATTTGAAGTATCACGTTTACACCGCTTTTTTAAGGTGTAAAAACAAGTTTTCAACCACAATTACTTCAGAGTTATTGTTTACCAAATAATTTTTAGATGAAAATTTTCTACAATCTTTCTTATTAATAACACAAAGATTATTATAATAAAATTGACAGTAGTTGGTTAGTAGTTTGGGGTATTTTATTGACAAGTTGTCAACAGTCCATTCGTGTTAATGAATGAAAAATCAATAAAATAACTAAAACTAATAAAAATTTCTTATTAAGTATAAACTGACTGTTTTATACTGATGAAAGGTGTGAAATTCCTATCAAAATAACAATAAAAGAAACAAGCAAAGATTCCCTAGTACTAATTCAGTATTACTTTGACAACAGCTGCAGCCGGAAGACGGGTGATGACATCAGCACCTTGCCTCTCTATTTAGTTCTCTTAGAAAGACTTTTTTGTTTCTTTCAATTTTAGGTCCTTTCAATCCCTTACAACCATCTGGAAATTTGTTAGTTTTTAGAAAAAAACTTTTTTAGGGTTTTACAAGGTGATTCTATTTACAATGTAACTATAATGCTAAACTGGTTTATTTTTACAGATGTACGGACAAAAGTATGGCTTACATGAATTATCTTCCCTTTGGTCTGATTTTATTTTGTATGAATTCTCTTATTCCTTTTTATTTTTAAAACATTGTGTGGATTGCATCATTTTAAACATGGGGTCATGTAAGCCATACTTCCGTAAAAATGGCGGAAAGTAAGTGCCCAGTTTAGCATCATAGTTACATTGCAAATAGAAACCCTGTTAAAAAACCTTGAAAAAGAATTTGTTTCTAAAAACTTACAAATTTTTGGATGGTTCGAACTGAAAGCACTTAAAAATGAAAGGGAAAAAATTCTTCTAAACCTATTTTATATACTAGGAAATTACTTTTATTAGATTTAAACAGAAGGCTTTTGGTTAGAATTGGACGTCAAATAAATAAGATCTCCCCACTGATTATTCTTCTGTCTCGAGCATCCTCCCAGTTTGCCCGCCACAATATCGCTAGCGGCATCGTTGATGTGGAATTTTTACTCAGTAAATTTCCACTGTCAGATGTTTATTTCTCTTGTCTTTTCTCCCCCAATTTCAAAGGAACAAGAAAAACCTTTCATTCCTTCTTTCTTTCTTTCTTCTATTCATTCTGTCATTCACTCCTTCTTTATTTATTTCTTCCTTCCATTCACTCCTTCTTTATTTCTTCCTTCTTTCTTTCATTCCTTCTCTTTCTTACATTCTTTCCTTTTTCTTTTCATTCCATCCTTCTTTCTTTCATTTCTCCCTTCTTTCTTTTATTCCTTTCATTCCTTCCTTCTTTCTTTACTTCCTTTCATTCATTCCTTCTTTTTCATTCCTTCTTTTCTTCTTTCTTTTTTCCATTCCTTCTTTTTCTTTTTTTATTTCCTTCTTCCTTTCTTTCTTTCCAGGTTGGGAGAGTCCCGCACCAAATATCTTCCTTTTCCGGTACAAAAAACTCTCAATCCTAAAAAACAAGTTGCCATAAAGAATATCTCGATTCTAACCAGCAAAAACATTATTAAAATTAGTCAACACAAATATAAAGTCAAAATAAAATAGAACTGGACAATACGGAGAGATTTGTGTAAAAAAATCACAAAAAACTATTCGCCCCCGCAGAAAACGAATCCAAAAAACATATTTTTTGTGGCGAGAACAATGAACCCGGTGTAAAAGTAGAATATGTCCCCTGCTTAAAAGTAGACCAGCGGTAGCGTCTCCAGAAATGGACAAATTCCGGACATTTCTAGACTTAATCTTTTTCAGTGTTGCATTGATAAATAGATTTGAACTAGAAAGTTGTGTTATGGCTGATTGAAGTAGCTAAATAGTAGAAATCCGCTCGCAACTTTTGAAAAATCTTCGGCATCCTATTTTAAAAAACGTAATTAAAATTTAAAAAATGTTGTTCTTAAGCTTTCTTTTTTTTTTGCTGGAAAGGGAAAAGACCAAATTTTTGTCTAAAAAAGAAAAACAGATTTACATTAATTACAACGTAGAATTGGACCGTTTTGAAGTCAATATTTACTTTTTATCGGCAAAACAAACTTAATTTGTATTAGAAGATTTACCAAAATTTTAACGCGCAAAACACCTAGATTTAATGATTTTACCAAAAGTCAACTAATTATTGGATTTTAATAAAATGTTCGGTATTTATTTAATAAAGAACGAAATGCTTTTTTTAAAAAAGTTTCAATTGCAATTAACTTTTATACCGCCTTTATTCAAACGGTCAGCTGTTCTGTTACCTTTTTCAAGGCTGGTCCGTGGCTGGGCCCCGTTCGAGATTTCGAAATCTTTCTCGCGCCCCTTAATCTTAAGGTTAAAAAATTAAATTTTAAATAAGTCAAAGTAAACTGTTACAAAGTAAATAACAAAATGTTAGAATTTATCGGATGACAAAATTAAAAGTCTGCATCAAGATGTTCCTAATAAAACCATTTAATGCTCTGGTTGCTGTTGCCCTTTTCTCAATTAACTTTGAAATGCGTGGTTCAAACGTTGTATACATCAGCGATAAAACGAAAAAAGTTTGTTTGACACCCTCTTTTCGACCCCCCTCACAAATTGTCTTACCCACCACTTGGGGGTGCCTGTGCCATTTGGGGTGCCTGCACCCAAGGTTAAGAACCACTGATCTAACTAAACCAGTGATTTCCAAAGTGGGGGCTACCCCCCCCCCCCTTGGGGACACTGAAAGACTCAAGGGAGTGCTGGAAGGCAAGGGGGCGTTGAAAGACAAGGGTGGTGAGGGGGTGGCAAAGGGTAAAGAATATCAATTGACACCTCCTATCTCATGTAGTTTTTAAAAAATACTTTTGAACAATTATATTCTCATATTCAATTTTCAAGGTATCATTTTTGATCGACTTTGCCGTGGGTCGGGTTGCTGATGCACTAATAGGGGGGGGGGTAGTCTGAAAAAGTTTTGGGTATACTGAACTCAGTGTTGCCAATTTAGATGTTTTTCACCTAAAGCTAAATGTTTTTAGTTGCGTCTAGATTTCAGAAAATGCTATTCCTTTCATAAAATAGGTAGCATTTTTTAAAAAATTTTATTCATAGTAAATGAAATAAGTAATTTTTGATAAGATAAGTGATATTTTAATGCTGAACATTTTAATATTTGACATAATATTTGACATAATATTTAATTTAAATATAATTTAATATTTATTTAATTAATTTTAACATAATATTTAATTCAAATATAATTTAATATCAATGTTGGACATGTTGAATATTTCAATAAAATGTTGCCACATTCAATTTATTAATAATATGTTCCGAGATTTTATATATATCTATCTATCTATCTATCTATCTATCTGGAGAATCTAGATGTTTCTAGGTTTTTTTTAAGATGTTTTTTGGCTCAGTTTTAGATGCAGACTTGAAAAATAAAGTTCTCAACACTGACTGAACTAACTGAATGGAAGATATTTGGCGAGGGTCAGTGCTCTCCGACGCGCGCTTATAGTTAATCCATGAATTACGTCCCTTGGTTTTCTCTCTCTCGACGCCCATTTGGGCAACTACTGAGTCACTCAAGTTTCTTGTAAAAAAACTCTGGAAATAAAACAACCAAAACTGTCTGTCTGTGTGTCACATTATCTCCCTTGCTCAGCGTAAAACTCATGTTTTTTATTTTTTTTAACTTACTTTCTTTTACACCAGATATAGCTTCATGGTACGTAAAATTGCAAGCGAAGGCCTTAAAAAGAACGGGCGAAATCTTTCCACAAAACTAACTCGAGTGCCCGTTCCTTTTCTTTCAAAAAAACCTCACCCAGGTCTGTATTCGAAGTTTCATATATATATATCATAATTAATTTTCAAAAGTATGCTTTACTTTTTATTTAAAATTTCTTATTTAATTTCCTTACTTAAAAGGAGCGAGCTAAAACCGAGGAAAAAAAAAGGACCTAGGAAGGTAGCTATATACAAGACGAACTCAACTCTCTCTCTGTTTAATATACATTCCCCCCGTCCCGAAAACGGATATTATTAATATATACATACTTACTATTCATACATATACATAGCTACCTACATACCTACATAGATAGATATAGGCATACATACACTTATTTAACCTCGGCAGTTGCAATAGTAGCAGCAGCTACAATAATTTGACAATCATAAAATAGCTATAATAAGCCAAGCACTTGCCACATAATAAAATATTATTACGCAAACGTATAGACATATCAGCATTGACTTATATGCATAGGTAGATATGGACATTATTCTGACGTACATCTTTTTGGAATAACATATTTTTTGAGATAGACATGTATATTCCTACATAGATCTTTTTAGGAAGAATTAAGCGAAAATCTGTACTCACATAATTGAATTGGTACTTTCACTAATTTAATTTATAAGTTATATTTATATAAGTGCTTTTTCAATTCTATTTTCTTTTAAGTTATCGACTGGACCCATGTATTGTGTATTTTTATTATATATTTTTTTAAACTT
>VCCN01002024.1:152510-165063 GCA_006491835.1 Architeuthis dux
CAGCAACCAGTCTTGTTACAATAGAAATGCATTGAAAATCAAAAAGAAAGGTATTGTAAGTGGTCAGGAATTAATGCAAGTATTACTTATAGAATGTGGCTATTAATATGTATAATGTAAATACATTATAAATTAATTATAATTATAAATTACTTTACTATAGAAATGCATTAAACATCAGGAATAAAGGGATAGTCATTACTGACAGAATAGGGCTATTGTATGTGTAATGTAAATGCATTGTAAATTACTTTACTATAGAAATGCATTAAAAATCAAACGGGAAGAAAGGGATTGTCAGTGGTCAGGAATTAATAAAGCATTACTGACAGAATACAGCTATTGTATTCCTAATTGTTCGGTATTAGAAACTGTCAACTAAAACTGTCAACATAGGTTTCTCCAATTTTTAAGTGATTCTGGCTGGCTGGCTGGCTATGTATGTGTTGCTCGTACAGGCTGCACCAATGGAGCTAGAGGGCTGAAAATTTAAATATTTACTCCTTATTATGTCTAGAAAAAATGTTTTTATTTGTTTTTTGAAAATCACCCCCACCTCCAATAATCTTTTGTTCAATTTACAATGTAAGTTTATGCTATTTGTTCCTTAATTTGTGTCCGGCAGTGTTCACGTTTGCTTTTTGGAAATTCGGTCTTTTTAGTGATCGCTACCCAACAAAAGGCGAAAGAAGTAACTTATTCATTGATCAACCCCTTTTTCCAATTTTTTAATTGATCACCCCCAACAAGGCATGCTGCCAAAAGACATTTGACAGTTTCTATTGAGTGACTAACCAGACATGTGTTTAATGTTCTTTCCGTTTTTCTGGCTTTCTCTTTTTCAGTTCTCAAGGTTTCCCAAGAAAACGTCTTTTTTCTGGACAAGCAACCTCCCCCTGGACACAAAATGTGAGCTCCCTGCTGCGAAGGTTCTTCTACAACTGTGCACTGGATGCAACTAATTTTCTCTTCCCCTTTCCTTTTCCCATCTCTCTACATCTTTTCTGTCCCTCCCCACCTATCTACAATCAGATAACTTCGTTCTACCCCAAGAGTGCTTAACTCGTCCACCCCAGTGTTTCTTTTAACATTTATGAAATTCCTCAATATTTCTGGTTACAAATTTAGATCTTTTTTTCTTCTTTAAATCTGAAATCATTTTACGAAAAAAATTGTGATACAGCATTTAAAAACAAAGATTCTCTTTAAGGCAGTGAAAATCTATGATATTAATAAAGGCCTGTTTTAGTCGCAGTTGGTGTTCAAGCCCAGTCAAAATCTAGGATTTCAGAGGTTGATTTTCAAAGCAGACAGGTCCTCCCACTTGGAAGACTGGCGCAACACAATCTTCTTATGCCCAGTTGGCCTTGATTAATAAATATCAATATAATTCTATTTAATGTACTTTATAATATTAAAATTGGGCATGTTTTGGTAGCTGGGGTAGTTGCATATTTCCCACCGGTGTCAGAGCCCAGGTAAAGACCATAATTTTAAATGCTGATTTTTAAGACAGTTCGGCTTTCCACACTTGGAAAACTGATGTAACACAGTCTCCCTCTCTATATTTGATTGTGTACTGTACTAAGTTATGCTTAATAAATAACAACATAATCTCTTCTTTCTTTAGGCTTACAAGGATTTTACAAGAATAGTTTTCCCAACTTTATTTACAAAATCCCTTTCTCTGCTTTCCGTTTGTTGACAGGGAGTTGATCTCTGTTATTTGTGCATTTAAACTCAAATTCCTTGTTTTATTAGAGTGTTGCCTGTCATATAACAGTGTTTTAATGGTTGTAGGGAAAAGTCAGGGAACTCGTGATATATTGAATATGTTGCTTAAAAGTAGAAAAAAACAAAAGCATTAAATCTTTGAATAAATGGGCAGCATATATTACTTATTTTATTACTATAAATTAAATAAAAAGAACACTTCCTCAATTGGAACCTAATTCTATCGTATTTTCTGAGCTATCCCACAATTCCTAGCATTTCCTATTACTATTTCCTATCTCTCTAACTAACAATTCTGATCATTTTGTTTCCCATAATTCCTGTCAGTTCCTATCCAACAATTCTAATCATTTCCTATCCCATATTTGTAGTCATATCCTATCCCACAATTTTAATTATTCTCTATCCCAAGCTTTGTTGTAAAAAAAAATCTTTATTCTTTTTCTTTTTACTTCAAGAAGGAAAAGCATTTCATCTGAAAAAAAAACTCTTCAAAAATTATTCACAACTTCATAAAAAAAAAAGAATTAGACCAATGTTTTCTTTAAAAAGTTACACTGATGACAACGTGTCAACCACTTTCATTTTCCTGGTGATTATATTAAAGACATAAAAATACCACAAAGCAATATATCTATATATCTCTCTATATATGTGTGTGTATGTACTTACACACATACATTCACTGAAAACAAAGGCAGAAAATAAAACCCACAATGTATCCCATGCAACCATTGTTTCCTATGAGCAACCAACCCAGTATTTATGGGCAACCCTTTTATTCACCTGAATCTTTTAAGGGCCCTGAAAAATTGGGCTTGCTTGATGAAAAACTCTATAAGCCAGAAATCTGTTGTGATGAAAAGGACTTCTCGTCCAACCTTTCTGGGGGTCTTGGCTCCAATACAGACCCTACAGCTAACAACATGGACAATAACAGCAGCATTGACCACCACCGCAAACATCAATCTGGCCATGAGCGAATACCTCCACCAAAGGATGTACAGTGCTCTGTTTGCCAAAAAGGCTTCTCGAACACTTTCTTTCTGAAAATCCATGAGCGAATCCATACCGGAGAGAAGCCATTTAGGTGCTCAACCTGCCCGAAAGCGTTCACCCAACAAGTGAATCTACGGAACCACGAACGAGTTCATTCAGGCGAGAAACCTTTTATCTGTTCTGTTTGTGGGAAAGCGTTCAGTCAACGGGGGAACCTGAAGCTTCACATGAGAACCCACACAGGTGACCGGCCATATGCCTGTGATCTGTGCGGCAAAGCCTTCTACCAAAAAGTAAATCTCGACGACCACCGACGTGTACACACTGGAGATATGTTTTACTGTTCCTTCTGCAAGAAACCTTTCACGAATGCATTTTTTTTGAAGATCCATGAACGTGTACACACTGGTGAGAAACCATTTTCATGTCCCTTTTGCCCCAAAGCATTCAGTCAACAGATAAATCTCCGTAACCATGAGAGAACACATACTGGGGAAAAGCCCTTTGCCTGCTCAACGTGTGGGAAAGCATTTAGTCAGAAAGGAAACTTAAAACTTCATTTACGTACACACACTGGAGAGAAGCCTTTTGTCTGTGATGTGTGTGGCAAAGCATTCAGCCAGCGCGTCAACCTGACGGACCACAAACGTATCCATACGGGGGACATGTTCTACTGTCAGTACTGTAAGAAAGCTTTTTGCAATGCGTTCTTTCTTAAGATCCACGAGCGAATTCATACTGGGGAGATGTATAAATGTTCGATGTGCCCAAAAGCGTTCAGTCAGCAGATCAACTTGCGGAATCATGAGCGTGTGCACACTGGAGAGAAACCCTTCTACTGCACAGTCTGCTCAAAGATGTTCAGCCAACAGTGTAACCTGCGCACCCACATGCGAACCCACACTGGTGAGAAACCCTTTGCGTGTGATCAGTGCGGCAAGTGTTTCTCTCAGAAGGCCAATCTAAATAATCACAAGCGCACACGTACGGGCTGTGAGTTGTTCATCCGCAACCCCGCCAGCATCAATCCAGCCACCTCTGCTACCAATAATACAACTGCTGCTGGCGACACTGGGACTTCTGCTGCTGCTGCATCTGGACCCTCATCGGCATCAGTGTCGCCAATCATGTCCCCACCTATGTCTCCAATGTCATCGCCATCATCAACGTCCCTACCCAAGATGAATGTCTTGAAAATGCCGACGCCAAATCTGTCACACGCCTCGGCCTTTAACCGCAACCGCGCAGGCATGAACACCAAGGAGCACATGCAGTCGCCGCAGCTACCCCACCAGCATCAACCCCTCTCACCATCCTCCTCCTCTTCCTCCTCATCAGTTAAAAATGATATGAAGCCGAGTCTTCACCATCACCCCCACCCGCCCCAGCAGCAGCAGCAGCAACAGCACAGTAGCAGCCACACCCACCGGAACAGCAACCACCATCCTCACCAACAGCATCCGGGGCTATCTCACAATAGCCACCAAGACCATCGTGAATCGCCATCCTCCCTACCTCCCCTGCCTCAGCTCCCACCACCCCACCTCTCTCATCACCACCACCACCACCAACAGCAACAGCATCACCAGCAGCAACAACAAATGAATAGCCCCTTACCCAGACTGCATACCCCGAACCCACCCTCAACCCCAGTTACTGCCCCGACCCCCTCATCACGAATGGGCTCCTTCTACCTACAGGAGATGCCCCAGTCTTGGGAGAATAACTACTTATGGTCTCGCGGTTTTGCGATGCCTCACATGTTAAATGCTGGCTGGAACAGCGTGCCAAGTGCGTTTACGACAACCAGTGTTAAACACGGCAAGCAGAACGCATTTCCAAGTCTTCCGAACCTCCCGCCTATCCATGGCAGCAACATGTCAAAGTCGAATAGTGACTACTTGAAGTAGCAAAACATTTGTTTCATTGCAAAATCATGGTAAAAATAAGACAAGGTCTCTGCGTCGGAAATACGGTCCGGGAAAGCAAAATAATAATCATTACCAGGTTCATCCTGTGGCCTCAAAAAAGTAAAGTATACCCAGTCAATGGGGTCATGACCTCCCCATTGCACTAAAAGAGGAGGGTTGGGATCGCTCTGATACCTTTGTGGCACTAGTCGCGGCAACTGGGCAATTTTAGTTATTGTCCATGTATGCGTGTATGCCCCCATATTAAAGTCGACATTGTATCACATTCTGCTCCCGTGGGGAAGAGAACAAATATCCATACAAAGGGATGTTGACAAGAACTGTTTTATGAAATCGTTGGGTGAAAAAAAAAGAAGATTATTCATCAAAAATAAGGCATGAAAGTTTTCAGTGGTGCAAGTCAATCACCCATCACAGGCCATTTTTGAGAAGAAGCAGATATCATCAAGTTCCAAGTTTTATTAGATTAGCCTGTGACCCATTGGGTCACTAATCGGTGTGAGCATGAACGCAGACCCCACAATCAATGTTTCCTCTAGATCTTTGCGGTCAGTGGGTGAAAAAAATCTTATGTTATGCAAATAGTTTTCCTGTGACAAAAGTATGTGCGCACTATTGAAACCGACATAGGAAATCAATATTTTTTCAATAAAAACTCTGTAAACTATCTACAGAATTTGAAATCCTTTGTGCACACATTAATTTCCTTTGTGCACTGGTTGCAAAACCTGTGTGCGCGTGCACAGCTTAGAAGGAACTATGCCCACAATATTATTTTTCAGTTGCAAATCACTCAATCTCCTTTTGGATTCTTTAAGTTAGTGCATTTTAGGGGTACCTTAATTCAATACCTCTGGCCCTGTTTCGGCTACTTAGAGGTTGCATACTGATGAACAGAATCTGAATTTTGAATAGATACAATATTAGTCCACTTTGCTAATGGTAATAAAAAGTGAACAACAGCAGTCTCGGCTGATGGCTACTACTGATACTATAAATGTGCTCCACAGACTCGGCTTCACGGTGGGAAGGGAGAGGGGAGAAAAGAATGTTAGTGTAATAAGAGGGTAGGAAGGGAGAGAAAAGAAATGAAAGTGACAGACAGCTCATATATATGATTTATCATGAATCAGAAAAGTGATGATAAATAAATAAAAACTTACCTTGCTATAAAGGGGGGGGCTAGGGTTTAGGCGACTGATTTTTTAATTTTTTTTATTTTAATCATCTTTATTGACGCGCGAGCATGCAATAAAAATGGCAGGCCGGCTAGGTGATTGATTTGCACAATCGAAAAACATTCATGTCTTATTTTTTTATAAATGATTTTAAAAAATTTTTTCATCTAGCGACTCCATAAAACAGTTCCTGCTATACTTTGATGTCTCTCTTATTTATGACTAGCCTATCCGTGTCGTAAAAAAATGACGCCAGTATCTAAATAATTTTGCAATTGCATTGTACTTAAAAAAAATCAAAAACATTATGTTGCTCTGCATTTTCTTGTTTATGTTCAACCAGAAAGAACCCAATTTTTTTTACAGATTTGCAAAGAAAAGAAAAGAAGGGAGACTACTCTATAATTAGCATTTAATAGTTATCTCCCTTGACAAATGTTACAGACAAAAAATATAAACATACAAGTGGCGTATTACAAAAGTTTTTTTTTTTTTTTTTTTTTTTTTTTCCGGTTTGTTTCCGATGCAGAGTTAATGTCTCATTTTTTGACTGCAATCATATTGTGACTTCTTGTATTTATTGTCTTGTGTTTCGTGTTGTTTGTCCCGTCATGAATGTGTTGAAAAGAAACAACACAGAGGTGCCATTTTAAAAAAAAAAAATAATCTTCTTTTGACATTTTTAAGGAAAATTATTCAAGAGAATTCATAACAAATAAAGGTCACTATTACCATATAATTCAGCGGATAAGGCGACCTTCATATAAAACGAGACCCTGATTTCAGTCTGAATTTCATGGTTTTAGCCCACTGTTTAGTCACTGTTTTTGTATGTGGCCGATAGGACGACCCCATCTTTTTGGGGTTTTTTGGATGATTTAAGTGTCGTCTTATCCGCCGAGATATATGGTAATTACTGTGTTCTATATTGCGAATTTGCCTTATTTAAACTTTAAAGTCAGAATTCTTTTTTTAGAATTGAACCAAATAAAAAGGTGACATTTTTTTTAACTCTTAATTTCATGAACCACTTGATATCATTCCTAATTGATAGTGGAACTCTTCGGTGAATAGAATTAGACATTTTAAAAAAAAATTTACCTGAAGTTGGGGGGTAACTTTAATCAGTAGTTATTCCCTTGATAACATTCAAATTTTCTTATATGAATTTAAGAGTCAAGGGGAAGGTTGATAGCTTGAAGAATCAGTTAATAATATTAATAAAAATACCTGTCATTATTTTTTTTACTTTGGTAAAGAAGTACTCATTGTCCATTAAATTGATACAGGTTGAACCTCACTAATCTGTGATTTACTAGTCAGGCAGCTTCAGTGATGGGGATGATAATTTGAATCTGGTGTTTGGCAGCAAATCGATACCTGAGGGGGGGAAAAAACCCAAACTTTTGTAAAAGTTAATTTTATCATCAAAATCTTTGTGCAATTAGTTAGAAGAAAGATTGGAGAAAATTCTAATATAAAAATTATTTGTGTACACTCAATAGAACCGGAGATATTTTTACAAAAGTGATAATGTGAAAAGTTGTTTACCTGTAAAAAAAAAATAATTGTAATAATTTGCATTAGAAATTATTTTGCATAGAAAAACCCTGATCTAAAAAATCTACCAAAAATCAACTGATTTTAATAACTTTTTTGTTATTCATTTAATAATTTTTATGTGACCTTTTACATGTATCAGTAGACCTATTTTTATTTATTTTTCTACTAATCTACTTATTTTTGTCTCGCAGTACAGTAAACTAGTTACAGGACTAGTGTTTTGTAATATAGAAGTCCAGTAAGCCTCCGCTAGGTTTATGCCTATGTAAGTTGTATTGGTATCAATAATACAGTAAAGTATATGCATTATTTTGCCATTTTTTACCCAAAGCTTTACTGTTTCGGAAAATCTGTTACTCCGACACCTGTCAGCTCCCAAGTTTGCCAGATTAGTGAGGTTCAACCTGAAATAGCTAAAAAAATTCCAAGTTTTTAAGAGTAAATAGTTTTCTTTTGCAGTAAACAAACATTTTTCTGACCAAAATTTTCATTATTTTCTCTTTGTTTATATCACAAAATTAGATTTTAATCAAAAGCTCCAGCCGTAAAATGTGAAAGCTTAGCTTAGTATAGCCCAAAGCCCTGACTCAGTAGGGACCGACCTCTCTACAAATAAATTGGTCTAAAAGTCTAGCTTGGTGACTGTTTTGCTACAGTAGAAACCCTTTAATACATTCAGCGCCAAACAGTGTTAATTAACATTTTTACTACTTTACCGGTAAAGCGCCAGACGACATTAATTAAATAACGTCCACTCTTTTGAAATTCACGCCTTGTCTTCATTTTGTCCTCCACACACTGCTGTGACTAACAACTGCTTTCCAGCGATGCTATTTAGTCTCTGGGGAAATCCCATTGTTCTATTCTTGGCCTACACACGTCAGCGAAAAAGAATGTTGGTGCTGAAATGTGTTAAATGTTGCGAAATTAGACAAAAGCAAAATATGAAAATTCTGGTCTAAAAATGTTTAGTTAAAATATGAGTCTTGCAAGCCATTGGTAATGAGTTTAATCTTGTTTGAAAAATGCAACCATGTGCCTATCTCAGTTCAGCTAAAATCCTGGTGTTCTGGATGTTTGACAATAATCCATTTTTTTTTTTTTTTTTTTTTTTTTTCCTGGGCAGTTATGGTAAATATAGGAGAGTAGTTGCCCAAGTGATCACTCATTCACTCTCTACTCCATAAGTCACTGTGTTATTGATGAGACATTTTGCCAAGATATCTGGCAGATAGAGGTGGATTCATGCCTTTTCCAAGAATATTAGTATGAAGTGAACATAAACGATCTCAGCCAAAGTTTGTTATCTGTTCGCCTATTCTGTTTTGCGTGCTAGTAACCAAATGCTCTGACTTGAAGAATAAAGCAATTTCCAGGCCATATTGCAACTTAATAATAATAACATTCCAAGTGAAATTATGAATCACCGCCATGCATATATGCTGTGTTGGGGGTGATCAATTAAAAAGTTGGAAAAAGGGGTGATCAATGAATAAGTTACTGCTTCTGTCTTCTGTTGGGCTGTGATCACTAAATAAGGTCTGAATTTTTTTTAAAAACAAGCGGACACAAACTAGTGACCAATTTAGCATAAACTTACATTGCATATTGAACCCTCTCTAAAAACCTATTTAGGGGGGAATTTTCCAAAATTTTCCCTATTATTGAGGGGAGTGTGTGCGTGCAAATTTTCAAGTTTCTACTATGAACGTTTAGGGTTGGGCAAAGTCCGGATACATAGATACATATAAATGTCAGAACACATGAATAACCTAAACCCAGCAATAAACCAGTTTTTCTGGGTAGCAGTGATTAATCATGTGGGGTCCGTGTTTGTCTTTTACCCTGATAATCTACACATATCCACCACACAAATCCTCCTTTCTTTTTAAAAAAAAGAATTATTATTGCTCTGGACGTACATTGACAATGGTAACTTATTAAATTCTTTCCATCCCTCATATTCAACTTATGATATCTAGGTAGTTGTTGGAGAAAGCCAAGGACAAATTCATACATCACCCAGCGAAAAGCAAACTTACTAACTACGGCTTGCAAGACTCATACTAACCACCGTTTTCTGGCAGGTGCTCAAGTTAGGATAGCTAATGTAATCAGTTCTAACTCAATGTATAAAGTAATTGTGACAATTTAAAATTGTGTGACGCTTTGTGACTTAAAATGTTCAATTCTCAAGATGAAATAAGTTACAAATTAGAAAAATTACTTCTCTGCGTGACTCCGATTATTTTACTAATTTCTTTTGTTAGTAATATAATCAAGTTCATACAGGTACACAATCTCTTATCTGAAACCCTTGAGACCAGACACTATTCGGAATTCAGAATTTTTTTTCGGATTTCGCAATGGGAATACAGGTACCATATATAGGGTAAACAATTAAGTTAATTGTTAGAGAATGGCAATGTCTCTGCAGTGAATACACTGGGTGGGGTAAATTAAGGCTATAAATAATATTACAGTTTATCTGTTCAGTGATAAATGAGATAAAGATAGACCATACTTTTTTTTATTTTTAAGTAATAAAAGAAAATATTTAAGTACTTTTTATTTTGAAGTTAAAAAAAAACAATCTCCGAAAACAAAACATGTTTTCCATGGAAAAATTGTTTGGTTTTTGGAGTTTTTTTAGTTTTCAGAATTTCAGTTTAGAGATTGCGTACCTGTAATACAAATAATTTTTTTTCAATAAAATCAAAATTATTAATATTCTAATAAGCACGAGGACTTTATAAACATAGCACACTTCTACGTATTTTATAATTATTTGGATTAGCATCCTTATCTTTGTTGTTCCTATCACAACGTTTTGGCTGGTGTACTCTCCAATCGTCTTCAGGTGTATGTTGCATTCTTCAAAGAGACTTGAATCAATTTTTTTTTTTTTTTACTAACGATATCTGATAAGATGAGAATAATGTCTTTGAATTTGTTACTTTATCAAAGACGTATATGTAGATATACAATAGACAGTAAAATATGTATTTTAATACATTTTCTCTGCAAGCTTAGCATAGCTTTTAAGTTATTTGATTATTTTCGTACTGAAGCTACTTAATTTGGTCCCAAGACCATACAAATTTGGTCTGATTATGGATTTTAAGTTATTTAATTATTTTGGTACTGAAACTACTTAATTTGGTCCCAAGACCGTACAAATTTGGTCTGATTATAGATTTTAAGTTATTTGATTATTTTGGTATTGAAGCTACTTAATTTGGTACCAGGACCATACAAATTTGGCCTTGTGCGGCAAAAGACATTTGGCAACCCTGCTACTGTATTGCTGAGTTACCAGATCTGAATTTTTTTTATCGATTGATATGCCTTTCAGAGTAATACATTTTAATATATAGAGTACACTACAGGATTATAGAGTACACTACAGGATTATAGAGTACACTACAGTAATATTATTACTGCATGTATTTAATGAAAAATGTGATAATAGGATAATTTAACAATATTTGCTGCATGAAGCATAATTATGGCTGTGCAATTCCTCCACGTCTTCACAGTTGAACTATCAGATTCTTACTAAATATCCAATCAGGGATTAGTTTGAAAGTATGGGATATTACATTATAAATTCATAAATAATCAATCATTGACATTCTTCTCATTAGTAGCTCAAGTCAGCCTAGCTTATTTTAAAAGTAGCCCAAAAAGTCACAAATAGTGAAATTCAAAATTTACTAGTGCTGGGCTTTCAAAAGTAGCCCAATTCGCTACTTGTAGCCGAATCTGGCAACTCTGCTGTATTGTGTTTATCGAAACCAAATGAACACAACAACTTGTACCATGGCAGCGCTAGAAAGATATGAGTAGCATAAAGAAGTTGTGTGTTCACAACCTCCAGAAAGATGCAGGCTATACAGATGTGAACATAATCTCAACCTGGACAAAATAAAAGGTCTCAATTAAAATTTATCAGAACTTTGCCAGGTTTGGCATGAACAGGTTGAACCTCAGTTATCTGGAATTCAATAGTCTGGCAGCTTCGATGGTTCAGGATGGTGATTTGAATGTGGGCGTCATGGGTAATCGACCACCGAGGGGGAAAGAAATCCCAACCTTTGTATAAAGTTAATTTTATTGTCAAAATCTTTGTGCCATTAGTAAGAATTAGCATAAGCCTGAGCTAGTAAGTAAGTTGTATCGGTCTAGTAAGCCTGAGCTAGGTCTATGCCTATAAGTAAATTGTATCGGTCTAGTAAGCCTGAGCTAGGTCTATGCCTATAAGTAAGTTGTATCGGTCTAGTAAGCCTGAGCTAGGTCTATGCCTATAAGTAAGTTGTATCGTTATCAGTAATACAGTACAGTATATGTGTTATTTTGTCATTTTTTACCCGAAGCTTCACTGGTTCAGAAATTCCGCTACTCTGGCATTTTTCTGGCCCAAAGCTTGCAGGATTAGTGAGGTTCAACCTGTACTAGATAAAGACGGGAGAGTTAACCAACTGAAAACATTGTGATCAAAACAACTAAAGTGAGGATGCTGACTCTTAAAAATCGGTGAATAATAACAATACCTCGTCTCAGAAAAAACACTTTTGTGGTCCGAATTTCTTTAAATGAAACATTTTCATTACAGGCGTCCCCTGTTATAACGCGGGTGCTGGTGTCCAAGAAAGACAAAACCGCATTATAACTGATCCGTGATCAATTTAGCTAGTTTGTAGCTAAATCTAGCTATTTTGGAGCTAGATTAATATTTTGCGGTCCACCATCCACCTGCTTTACAACGCGAACCGTGCTATAATGAACCGCGTTATAGTGGGGGAGGCCTGTATTAATTTTGCCGAGTTTTTCTTTTTATCTTTATTGTTGGTTTTTATCGCAATGTTCAGCTTGTTTTTGCATTCTACGACTGTTAAGTTAAATAGCATGGATTGGAAATAAAGAAGATGCCTACAATGAGATTTGAACTCGCATCCCGTAAGGAGAATATGAAGTGCAGAGTAGCGTAATGAGTCTGCTTGAGTTCACTCCACACTAATGCCCTTGGGAAAAGCATGAATCCACTTCTTACCCCACCGAGGGTTAATAGTTAGGCAGTTGGAGCCCTTTAGCCCTGTAAATAGTCAAACTAAGAGAAGATTATTCAGACAGAAAAGAAAAATCTAC